>CM031963.1:22091041-22203541 GCA_018749465.1 Paracanthobrama guichenoti | reverse complement strand
AAGTTTAAAGCAAAGGGAGATATTTGCTTTTAAAGAAATCAATTTCTAAGGACTACAGCAAACGGCCGGTAGGGACTACAGACATTCCTCCAGGGTTGCTGACATCACCAACCTCAATATTTACATAAACCCCTCCTCCGAGAATATTAAATAAGGAGGCGAGGCCATTTTTTATTGCTGTGGAGAAGAGTTGTTGTGGTATAGTTGGTAGGCTGGAGTGTTGCTGCTGCAATGCCGACAAAACGCTGTTATTTTCATCCGGACTGCAGGTCCACTTTGTTCAGCCTTCCTAGGGACGGGGGAATTAGGGATCAATGGTTCAGATTTATTTTTAACTCGGTCCCTCATAATTATTACCCAAATCTCGCTCTCTGTGCTGCACATTTGACGGAGGAAAGCTTCCACAATCTTCGCGAGTTCAATGCAGGATTCGCACAACGGCTTGTCGTGAAAGATGGAGCAGTTCCAACTTTAAAAACAGAAGCTGTTTACGGGCCACAACCTGTAAGTATGATTTATTTTTTCCTGTAATAGTTTGTATTGTTAATTGTACGTTGTGGACGCATGGAAGTAAACAAATGACAACGCTGTTTGGCTCTGCAAACCAGTTTGTTAAATGCTCATTCATACTTAACGTTATCCGTTACAAACTTTTTTTAAATCTCAACAGCGAACTTGGATTAGTGTAAATTATTCTTTTATGTATTGTTTATCTACAGGCATGCTAAACATGGTTCTGTGTTTGATTTGGCTACTATAGTAAAGCCAATGTTTAGTGTTCGTTTTGGGTTAATAGTTCTTGCGACATATATTTGCCTATAATCGCTAGAATCAACATTGTTTCTAATACTACCAAAGCACAGGCTACCGGTAAAGGTAAGGGGTGTGATGTTTCCGAAAAACGTGCACTAGGCGGTTAGCGAATCACAGCACACTGGGCCAGCTGACCAATCTGAGCCCATTGCGTATTTTTGAGGGACCGGCTTCATAGAACACAGAAACCATCAGACCGTTTTTACAAGGAGGGACAGAGCAGTGTAGAATAAAGGTAAAATATATGAAAAATAATGCAATTTTTTCAAAACGAAGCATGAACACATGTTACAGTGCACCCCACAAACACAATCAAGCCTTCGAAAGAATGTGTTTTACCACCCCTTTAAATCTGTTGTTTTCACTGGAAGATCAAGGTGGCCATTTAAAAAAAATGTATTGTATACATGGATGAGTCATTCACAATAAGATCTATAACATACATTTAAAAAATAGATTTTCATCTCAGACCGACTTTAAACCCCTGATCAGCAGCTTCTTACCCGGACATAAAGCAGGTTGGAGAAGGTATCCATGTTTTCAATGCGAAAAGGATCCTGTTCCCGGAGTTCATTAAACAGATATAAGGCTTGATCAATATCTGGAGGAAGAAAATTTGGCAACACTTTAAAATAAGGTCCCATTAGTTATTATTGTAAAGTGTTATCATTATAAAACAAATATTAACATAATCCCCTTCATCTTGTTTTTGAAACACTTAAATTAATTTTAGAGGTGTATCTCATTTGCATATTCCAGGATAACAATGTCGAGATTCATCAGGCTCAAATTGTGAAAGAATGGTTGGGAGGGAGCCTGAAGAATCATTTTCACATGAATCTTGACCAAAAATGTTGCACCTCTTGATGGAAATAACATCACAACATTAATTTCCATCAAGAGGTGCATTCATTTTTGGTCGAGATCTTGTATTGACAATGTAAGAGTCCAGCACTCTGTAAAGTCTCCTCCAGCACATCTCAAAGACTTTCAATGAATTTAAAGTCTGAAATGACTCTTCATGCGCCTCCCAACCATTCTTTTACAGTTTGAGCCTGGTGAATCTTGACATTGTCATCCTGGAATACGGCTATGATGTCTCTCCACACTCCATCAATTAGGGTCAGAAGAACTGTTTGCCAAACACATAACATGCTAGAAACATAATAATCACTGCAATAATGATCCAATCACTCTTAAGCATTTGCAAATTTAACCCAAATTCATGCAGATTTTTTTGGGGCCGGACAGTGTATAATTAGCTGTTTGCTGCAAATAACGGTCACCTCGTATGTTATGGTAAGCCACGGCGATCTGGGAGATGATGTAGGTGCTCTTGGCAAACCCTGCTTCCATAAGGCTCTGATATTTCTGCAGCGCCTCTTTGATCATCTGCAGTTCAGTGTACATGTGCGCCATGAAGAAATCCCTCACCCAGCAGTCTGGCAGAGACAGGGACTTCAGCTGAGTGACAAAACAGAGAAGCCATTTCAGTATGTTCAAGTGTCTACTTCAATGTTCCTGCATGACAGAGCACAGCTGGTTGGGAAAAAGATGTACCATTTCAATGTTGGTGATGAGATTGCAGAGCTCCAGCCATGATCCCCAGTGCAGAGGAAGAGCGTGTGTCGCAGCGACAAAGATCTCTACCGCTTCCTTCAGCAAATCCAGTTTCCGAAGAACCACCCCATAACTGGTGAAAAACAAGATTATATCAACAAAAAGTTAACAAGCAGTCCTAGAAGATTCTAGGTCTCTAAGCAGTCTCAAATATTTTCCTACTATTTGCAATCCAGACCTGCGACCCATTTGTCGTCACAGTGTTGGAGAAAGTTACTTTTAAAAGTAATGCGCTACTCATTAAAAAAGTAACTAACTGTGTTAGTTACTTTTTATAGAAAGTAATGTTACACATTACTTGTCCTCACTTGGGCTGGGCTTGTTTTTATAATAACAAGAAAAAAAAAAAAAAAAAAAAAAAAAAAAACTTGACATGACATGAATAAGCCTCAGGCTGAATATAAAAAAATGTTAATACTGAATTTGTGAAAACTGAGATACCTTGTGCCTTCATACTCGATTTCTCTAAACATGGGGACAGGAGAGCTGTCAGTCAATAAATGGGAAAAATAAGTAACTTGCGTTACTTCTTTGAAAAAGTAACTGATGTTTTGTTGTAAATTTAAATGTAATGTGATACTTCACTAGTTATTAAAATGTTTTTTATCAGATTACATAACTCGCATTACTTGTAATGCGTTACCCCCAACCAGTGTTGGGCAGTAACTAGTTAAAAGTTACAGTAATAATATTACTTTTCCTGGTAACTAGTAGTGTAACTAATTACTAATACATTTTAAGTAATAATATTACAGTTACCATCCAAAAAACGGCTAGTTACTTTTTTGTCACAATCGAAGTTTAAAATTAAACATGAATGCAAATAGTATATTACTTATTGTAATTGAATTTAACTTAAAGGTGCAGTGTGTAGTATTTATGAGGCTCTATTGACAGAAATGCAATATAATATACATAACTACATTTTCAGTGGTGTATAAAGACCTTACATAATGAACCGTTATGTTTTTATTACCTTAGAATGAGCCATTTCTATCTATATACACCGCGGGTCCCCTTACAGTGAAGTTACCATTTTGCGCCACCATGTTTCTACAGTAGCCCTAAACGGACAAACTTCTCTACAGAGCACTAGCTACTCTTTGCTGTCTCAGACGACGACATCATTGTCAAGAGGCGTGATCAATGGGCATAGTTCAAATGACACTGTGCACAGTTGGATAGTCCTTCAACCAATCAGACCACAAGAGGCATGATCAACGGGCATCGATCCATCGCTTCTCTATCTGTCATTGAGTTAAACCCGCCAATAGCGCGCCAGGTGGAAAAGCCAGCCTGTGATTGGTTCCCGCAAATGTATAACAGAAGCAGGATAAATTAACGTACAGGGTTCCAGCCTGAGCTGCAGGGTGAAATCAAATCGCTGGCAGAACGGGCTGGGTTTACCCAGTCTAATGTGCTGGTGCTTGTTGGCCTCTTTTTATTCTGCCAACATGTTTGGTTGCAAATTTGACTATGTTGCTACTTTATGAAATAACAGAAGTTGTTTAAAGAAATGTGGCTAGTCATCAGTTTGAGCCAGTACTCATTTATCTGTAACTTTCATGATTTACAAGCTGCAAAAATGATACAATTACCAATTTTTTAGGGTGTAATGGAAAAGTTATGTAACTAGTAAGGAACTATACAAATAAATGGTATTAGTAATGTAATTTCTGTTGGTCGGGAGTAATGAGTAAAGTAATAATATTACTTTTGAAAGGATATAATATTACTTTTGATACATACAGATAGAGTGCAAATCCATCCAGTTCTCCTGTGCTATGCTTTTTGCTCAGTTCCACCCGAAGTTCTCGCAGGGCTTCGTTTCGGACCTGACCCTTTTCCAATGGACCTGCAACCAAATACATGCTCATGATGGGAGCAGTGGAGACGTCTGTGCTGGAGGCGCTGTTTAAAACGCTTTCTCTTACCAAGGCTGTCGACCGTCTCGTCATCTTTCTTCTTTTCCCCTGACTGAGAGAATGAAAAAAAAAATAGGTTCTGCCACATTTCATCTCCAAAGAGAAGGGATAGAAAACATTTACAAAACAATAGTGAAACATCTTACTAGGTAGCGTGAATACATATACAGGAAATATGCTTTCTGACTCCTGCAGCCACGGAGAAAATATGCAGCTCGATCATATTCCTTCAAGTCAAAATATGATTTGGCAAGACAAAGAGCATCCAAATCTTGGGCGTCCTCCTGGAAGAAATGGCAAGACTGTCAATGTTTACACTTGCATGTCTTCAGGCAAAACAGATTATCTAAACCTCATTAACATCTGAAAATATCTTATAGCCAGCTCTCAACTGTTTTATACCGGAAGCAAGACAGACTCCAGACTGACCTCAGTTAGCTCCGGTGGTGGAGGGATCTCTTTCAGAGGAAGGGGATCCAAAGAAAAAGCCAGTTCAGATGCCCTAAAACACATATGACAGGTATATTGTCAACTTTTTAAACACCGCAGAGCAATACATAAAACCTAATATACATGTAAGGGAGTTTATTTATAAACCGACTACCGGTCAAAAGATTTTGGACGGGAAGATTTTTAAATGTTTTTAAAAGAAGTCTCTTCTGCTCACCAACAAGGCTGCATTTATTTGATCAAAAATACAACAACAAGAGAAAAGTAATATTGTGAAAAATTATTAAAATGTAAAATAACTTTTCTATTTGAATATATTTTCAAATGTACTTTATTTCTGTGATGCAAAGCGGAATTACTCCAGTCTTCAGTGTCACATGATCCTTCAGAAGTCATTCTGATATGATGATTTATTATCAATGTTGAAAACAATTTTTAGGGTTCTTTGATGAATTTTTGGGAAAGAACTTAAATTAATACATTTATTCAGCAAGGATGCATTAAATGGATCAAAAGTGACAGTATAGACACTTATAATGTTGCAAAAGCTTTATATTTCAGATAAATTGAACTTTCTATTCATCAAATAATCCTGAAATTTTTTTACACCGTTTTCAACATTGATAATCATAAATGTTTCTTGAGCAGTAAATCATCATATCAGAATGATTTCTGAAGGATCATGTGACACTGAAGACTGGAGTAATGATGCTGAAAATACAGCTTTACCATCACAGGAATAAATTGCATTTTAAAATATATATATACATACACACATACATATACACATACACACACACACACAATATAAAACATACAGCAGTGTTAAACGAAGCAGAACAATATGTTCAGTAAATTTTGTTATCATCTTGTCCTGGACCATGGTAATGCTATAGTATTTATGTACTATGGAGCTGCATTGGTTGTCATATTTATTCTTTACATGGTACAACCAGTTCTTTCAAAGAATATAGCAAATAGGTAGCACTGAGGTACAACGGTACGTCAAACATCATGGTATCACCACGGTGGGAGTTAGTGTATGAAATAGTGTATGAAATGAAAAATGTTACAGACGGACCTAAATCACGTGCATAAACGCTGCCTGTGTAGGCAGATCACGGGGTATTGAGATGCAGACATATTTTCTGTTTATTTCATTGTGTTAGCGGCCATGCTAACTGTCACCCATTAATACAGTGAAATTAAATAACTGGCTGTATTCTTGATATGTGTTGCATTATAAATATAATTGCTTTTACCATTTCACGCTGTGGACGAGTCCTCTTTCCTTACACTGCGCTATAATAGAAATAAGTTGCTTTTTAATTTGAACCAAGTCACCAAACTCACTGCTGCGGGTAGCCGCCATTTTTCATAAATACGTCATGCTGACGCAACCACAGCGCAAGAGCTGATTGGTCAAACTGACGGATCAAAGATGATCGTAACAGAAATATATTCACCCGCATACACCTTTTTCGTACTATTATTTTAAAATATAAAATAAATGTTTTCTTGTTAACTGGCTTGTAATGAAACCTCTGTGAGACGTTATTTAGGATAATTTGTTTTACGTCTTTTTATTCAGGTGTTTACACGATAGAATTTCATGCTATATTCTTTGAGAATCGGTGAAATCAAATTAATCATGTCTGACTTAACTTATTTTAAATTACTTATTGCATTATAATTTAAATAAGTGCTGCGATACTTAATGTGACACGTTTCTTCAGTGAATATTTCTCAGGGTATGTAGGTTGATTTAAATAATAGGCCTACATCTGAATTATAAAATAGGCCACGGTTTTATTATAAAATATTCATATACATATATGTAGCCTATGTATATACAGCTCTGGAAAAAAAATTAAGAGACTAGGCCTATTGTAAAATCAGCAGTTTCTCTGGATTTATTGTTTATATTTATCTGTTTGAGTAATATGACATTTTTTATTATTATTATTTAAACTACTGGCAACATTTCTTCCCAATTTAAAATAGAAATATTGGTAATTTAGAGCATTTTCTGCAGAACATGACAACTGGTCAACATAAAACAAAAAAGATGCTATGTTTTTAGATACCAAGTTGATATTAATTTCTAAACAAAACAATACTATGTTTTAACTTAGGAAGAGCTCAGAGATCAATATTTGGTGGAATAACCCTGATTTCCAATCACAGTTTTCATGCGTCTTAATGCTCCCTATCAGTCGCTCACATTGCTGTTGGCCGACTTTATGGGGGAAACTCAAGCAGCTTGGCTTTATTGAATAGCTGGTGACCCTCTTGCTTACATTCCAGAGAATGTGACGGCCATGATCTGGTGGTCCTCCATCCACACACTGATTGGCCTGGCTGTGTGGATTGGAGCATTGTCCTGCGGTAAAAAAACAATCCTTGGAGTTGGGGAACATTGTCAGAACAGAAGGAAGACGTTTTTCTTTCAGGGTAATCTTGTACATGGCTTGAGTTATGCATCCTTCACAAAGACATATCTGCCCGATTCTGGCCTTAGCGAAGAAAAACCATCATCATCGATCCTCCACCAAATTCCACAGTGGGTGCGAGATACTGTGGGTTGCAGGCCTTTCCGGTTCTCTGTCTAACTATTAGAGGACCAGGTGTTGGGCAAAGCTGAAAAATGGACTCGTCAGAGAAGATCAGAAGAAGAAACGGAATCAGGCAGATACATCTTTGTGAAAGACGCGTGACTCAAGCCACATATAAGATTATCTGCTCTGACAATGTTCCCCAACTCCAAGGATTGTTTTTTTACCGCAGGACAATGCTCCAATCCACACAGCCAGGCCAATCAGTGTGTGGATGGAGGACCACCAGATCATGGCCGTCACATTCTCTGGAATGTAAGCAAGAGGGTCACCAGCCATTCAATAAAGCCAAGCTGCTTGAGTTTCCCCCATAAAGTCGGCCAACAGTAATGTGAGCGACTGATAGGGAGCATTAAGACGCATGAAAGCTGTGATTGGAAATCAGGGTTATTCCACCAAATATTGATCTCTGAGCTCTTCCTAAGTTAAAACATGATATTAATTTTTAAACAACACAATACTGACTTGTTTTCTTTGCATTATTCGAGGTCTGAAAACATGGCATCTTTTTCCGTTATTTTAACCAGCTGTCATTTTCTGCAAATATACACTAATGACACATTTTGTTGTTGACATGTGAACAAATATTTAAGCTTTTATTTCCATAAACACATTAGATGGTTTACCCAAAGCAGCCTCTCCTCTTTAATTTACCAAAATGACTGTACTCTGGCTTTGAAGTTCTGTCTGGTGTTCATTATGATTACCAAGCCCCTTGTTTGCCCCTTTCAGGAATTGGAACATAATCACACACAGCTGAGTGTGGTTCTGTTTTTGCTGTTCACTTAAAGGGATAGTTCACCCAAAAATAAAACTTCTGTCATCATTTACTCACCCTCATGTTGTTCCAAACCTGTATGAGTTTCTTTGTTCTGTTGAACACAAAAGAATTTATTTTAAAGAATGTGGGTAACCAAACAGTTCCTGGTCCCTGTTGACGTCCGTAGTATTTTTCTCATACTATGGAAGTCAGAGGGGTCCATCTGACTTTGGTGAACCATCAAAATATCTTCTTCTGTGTTCAACATAACAAAGAAACTCATGCAGGTTTGGAACAACATGAGGGTGAGTAAATGATGACAGAAGTTTTATTTTTGGGTGAACTAACCCTTTAAATGATTACATTTCACTGTCATCATAACCCTTAGATCTATTGGTTTGTAAATATAGACAGTGTGTATATACATACAGGACACATCCCTGAAGTCAACTTTAAAAAACAACAACATGTTAGTCATTAGGCAGCTTCCTCCTCAATAGCTTGAATCAGATGTTGGAGCTTAAGGGCTGAATTGAATGCAATGTGTCATCGCTGGATTGAAACATGATTTCATCTAGGATATGACTATAACACATGTGGTTTACCAGATTGTGAAAGCGTCATTACAGGTAAGAAAAGAAAAAATGTATGCTTATGATCACTATGATTAATCCTTTCCAACATATTCTTGTATTAATCCATTTATGAATTATATTTCTCTCTATTGTATCTTTTAATATCATATACTCATAAAAATATACATGCTTAAATTCTGCTGTCACTTCTCTGAAAAAAAGTGTGACATGATTAACATACACTTCCTGATGTGATCTGATCTGTAAATATTGTTGCATACCTCACACATTGCTCGGCTCTTGCATCTCGCTCGGGGCCCTTCTTCTGCTCCTTTATTGGCTATATTATTTTTCTCAGAGATATCTGGTTAAGGACTTGTTTATTGTTACTTTACTTATTATTAAAAGCTGATTATTACTTACTAGTTGAATTTGTTGTTTTTATTATCCATTTTATTCTTTACTTTTAAATAAAATCATTTTTGATTCATCACTTCGGTCTGACTGGATCTCGCTGCATCAACAGGACAAATGCATTACAGATGCATTTTTTGCAGCAGACAAATGATCTTGAGTGGGCAAAACAAAAATCTGGTGGGCAGTGGGTGGACTCGTAAACCTTGCATTATGGGGAAAAAGACATTTTGGTCCCTATGAGGAAAACAGCTTATAAATCAAGTTGTTTTTTTGAACATGTAACAATGTTGAACGTTTTCTGTGATGGGTAGGGTTAGTGTAAGGGGAGAGAATATATAAAATCATTGTGTGTGTGTGTGTTTGTGTGATAAAAAGGCTTATAAATCAGCCAAAACATGTTTTTATTTAAATGTTTTGCACATGTCTCTGTGATGGGTTTAGGGGTAGGGGTTGGGTTAGTGATTAGAATCATTAACCTGGTATAAAATCCATCAAAGTCTATGCAATGTCCTCACTAAAATATAATAACAAACTGTGTGTGTGTGTGTGTGTGTGTGTGTGTGTGTGTGTGTGTGTGTGTGTGTGTGTGTAAATATGTGTATAATGAAAGTTCTGTTAAATGGATTAAATCTTCAGTCAGTTTAGATGTTGAAAAAACTCTAAGGCATTAGATCTGCGTGAATAAGCACATAAACATCAAATTAGCATTTCTGATCATAAAGACAGAACAAATGTAAAAAGCTACTAGAGAGCAAACAAGTGTAAATATCAGGATGTTTATAGGCTCATTTCTTTATCCAGAGTGTTTTCATACCTCTGATGGTTGAACAAGACACCTCATATCACATTTAGCCTATACCACCCACAACAAATGCGTCTTGTGGAGAACTTCAGTCGTTCACAGGCTCGATGAACACCCGCTATGTTTGAGTTTGTGTGGTTAACTCCACCCATTCACCCTTGCCTCTTTTCATTAAATCGGTAGTTAAGTCACTATTTGGTCGCTATTGATAGATAGACGCTATCCGGACGCACAGGTAAACAATGCAAAATTGTGTTTTTTTTTTTTTTCTGGTTTCATGAGTCTAGAAAGAAAGTGTAGCATCATCAGTGCTTTCATGGAAAACATCAAGGAACTGATGATCGCGTTTGGGAAGCGTTCTAATCCTGACGCGTCACTCATTTACCCCATTCAGTTGAACGCGTTGTGTTTCTTTCTCAGGTGTGTGGCTGATGATGGATTTAAAGGATAAAGTTGCTGTTGTAACCGGAGCAGCTCAGGGTTTGGGCAGAAGCTTTGTCGAAATACTCCTGAAAAATGGGTCAAAGGTAAATCATTTTTTTTTTTTTTTTTTTTTTTGTATTTGTATAAAACGCCATTACCCGAAATCAACCATCTTAAAAAACAATCGAGTGCTGTAAAGACTCAAAGGCTGTCGAAGAGCTATGATAGGAGTTCCACGTAAAAGCTTTCCAGATACGAATGTACGTCACGGGATGACAAATATACGAGGTAGAAAAAGGCGAAAAGTCTACTGAGGAAATATTTAAAACACACTGACCTTAGATAAGAAAAAAGTTATTTATTATTATTATTATTATTATTATTATTATTATTATTATTTTTAATACATCGCGGAAAAAAAGCCAACACCCGCCTCATTCTAGCAGGCAAACTGTATGAAAAGTTGAGGAAGTGATAATTAAAATAGGTTAAATTATTAAAAATAAATAAATATAAACAATTCTATGTCCTTTCGTAACGTTTGAACTTTTAAAAAATCTAGTTGATTTTGTAATATATATAAAATATATTATACATAGAAAAATAAAAAGTTAAAGAAACAGGCAAAACCATTTCTGAAAAAAAACAAAAAAAAAACCACACACAACCTTGGACCTAACATTGCAAACACAGATATTGCACAAGCGTTGCTTATTGTCTCGTAATAATTGTGTGTGATAGGATTGGCGTCAAACGGGACAAAGTTGAAAAACATTATGGTTACCGGTGTTATATAGCCTACTACTAAATTGTGTGACCGTAGGCGCTGTCGTCAGTCTCCCTAACCCAGTCATCAAAATTGATTGTTGTACTTGCGCCTGAACACTGAACAGTAACGGTTAAGTTTTACAGTTCATTTAGACCAGGAGTGTCCAAACTCGGTCCTGGAGGGCCGCTGTCCTGCAGAGTTTAGCTCCAACTTGCCTCAACACACCTGCTTAGAGGTTTCTAGTATGCCTATTAAGACCTTGATTAACTGGTTCAGGTGTGTTTCATTGGGGTTGGAGCTAAACTCTACAGGACAGTGGCCCTCCAGGAGCAGGATTGGACACGCCTGATTTAGACTAAGATTACTAAATCGTGACACTACAAAGTTCTTATCTTATTTCTTCAGAATGTCCTGTTTTTAAAAGTAAGGTTGACCCATACATAGCCTACTGGGGACACGATTTTTAAATATATATTCTATCTATTAAAATCTAAAAATATACATTTTAAGGATAAATATAAAACATTAGCTTTTATTTTCATTATTTTATTTTTTAAATAAATAATTTAAAAAAAGTTACATAATATATACACTGATCAGGCATAACATTATGACAGGTGAAGTGAATAACTTTTTATGATTATAGTTTGTGGGATATATTAGGCAGTGTTCTGGCAAACTTGATAGACAAGACAGTCGGGAGCTTCCTCTTGACTCATGATCAAACAACACTCGCTTTCGTCAATGTTGAAGCTTCTCTTGTTATTTATTTACAACAAAAATACATGCAAAATAAACTGGAAAACAAAGTCCATGAGTTTATTTATGTCTTTGAGTGTGCAAGCACAGTCAATGATTGTTTCTGCTCACTCCCCACCGGCTGATTGGTCTGTACTCCTTCATTAACTTATAGTGCACCTGTGCATGGTTACCATTTTACCTACAGAGGGAACACAAACTCAAATCAGCATAAATAATTGTTAAATAAAAAATTAAATAAAGAATTACGTTTTAAGTGAAGTTAAATGTAATACTTAAATTAAATTGAATAAACACCATACACAAATAAATATACGTCTCCTACAGGCAGCAATTGACATTTTGTCCTCAAAGTTGATGTGTTAGAAGCAGGAAAAATGGGCAAGCGTAAGGATTTGAGTGAGTTTGACAAGGGCCAAATTGTGATGGCTAGACGACTGGGTCAGAGCATCTCCAAAACTGCAGCTCTTGTGGGGTGTTCCCGGTCTGCAGTGGTCAGTATCTATCAAAAGTGCTCCAAGGAAGGAACAGTGGTGAACCGGCAACAGGGTCATGGGCGGCCAAGGCTCATTGATGCACGTGGGGAGTGAAGGCTGGCCCGTGTGGTCCGATCAAACAGACGAGCTGCTGTAGCTCAAAATGCTCAAGAAGTTAATGCTGGTTCTGATAGAAAGGTGTGAGGATACACAGTGCATCGCAGTTTGTTGTGTATGGGGCTGCATAGCCGCAGAGCAGTCAGGGTGCCCATGCTGACCCCTGTCCACCACCGAAAGCGCCAACAGTGGGCATGTGAGCATCAGAACTGGACCACGGGTTCTGATGAGTCATGTTTTCTTTTACGTCACGTGAATGGCCAGGTGCGTTTGCGCCACCTACCTAGTCAAGTCAAGTTTACAATGCCGATTGTTTCAAAGCAGCTTCACACCGTTAAACAGGAAAATAATGCAACAGAATCTGATTCGGCTATACAGCTGCTCTGGAGAAAATGGTGATGTCATCCAGCTAACCTAGGAAACACATGGCACCAGGATGTACTATGGTTTGGGCAATGTTCTGCTGGGAAACCTTGGGTCCTGCCATCCATGTGGATATTACTTTGACATGTACCACCTACCTAAGCATTGTTGAAGACCATGTACACCCTTTCATGGAAACGGTATTCCCTGGTGGCTGTGGCCTCTTTCAGCAGGATAATACGCCCTGCCACAAAGCAAAAATGGTCCAGGAATGGTTTGAGGAGCACAACAATGAGTTTGAGGTGTTGACTTAGCCTCCGAATTCCCCAGATCTAAATCCAATCGAGCATCTGTGGGATGTGCTGAACAAACAAGTCCGATCCATGGAGGCCTCACCTCGCAACTTACAGGACTTAAAGGTTTTGCTGCTAACATCTTGGTGCCAGATACCACAGCACACCATCAGGGGTGTAGTGGAGTCCTGTTTTGGCAGTAAAAGGGGGACCAACACAATTTTAGGAAGGTGGTCATAATGTTATGCCTGATATATTGGTGTATATTAGTTTAGTAGGCTATATAATATGGCCAACAAGAAGTCATCCTCATTGAGAATAAAGATGACATTTAAAATGGATGAGGGATATAACAGGCACCTACTTTACTTTAGGATACTATTCTGTGTTGTACTGTACTATAATAGCTAACACTGATTCATTTGATTTACAGGTGGCTTTAATTGATGTGAATAAATCAATGGGAAATGAACTGAAGACCAAACTTGATGAGGAGTATGGACGTGACAGAGCTGAATTTTATGCTGCTGATGTCTCATCGGAGGAAGATTTTAAAGGTCTTTCATGACAAGATGTTTTATTATCTGGAAATGATTACATGACCCTGTGACTGATATGACTTACAATATAAGTTGTCAGTTACAGGGCAAACAACTTCACAGCAGATAATAAGAACAGTGAAAGAGAGTTTGGATATTTTATGAATGCTTCACATTTTTCTTTACAGGAGTTTTTGAAAAAATTGTAGAAAAGTTTGGCCGCATAGACATTGTGTGCAACAATGCAGGGATCATCAATGAAAAACACTGGGAAAAGACTATTGCAATAAACCTGGTAGGAGTCTGTCTGTCTGTGCAATAAACCTGGTAGGAGTCTGTCTGTCTGTCTGTCTGTCTGTCTGTGCAATAAACCTGGTAGGAGTCTGTCTGTCTTGTCTGTCTGTGCAATAAACCTGGTAGGAGTCTGTCTGTCTGTCTGTCTGTCTGTCTGTCTGTCTGTGCAATAAACCTGGTAGGAGTCTGTCTGTCTGTCTGTGCAATAAACCTGGTAGGAGTCTGTCTGTCTTGTCTGTCTGTCTGTGCAATAAACCTGGTAGGAGTCTGTCTGTCTTGTCTGTCTGTCTGTGCAATAAACCTGGTAGGAGTCTGTCTGTCTGTGCAATAAACCTGGTAGGAGTCTGTCTGTCTGTCTGTCTTGTCTGTCTGTCTGTGCAATAAACCTGGTAGGACTCTGTCTGTCTGTCTGTGCAATAAACCTGGTAGGAGTCTGTCTGTCTGTCTGTCTTGTCTGTGCAATAAATCTGGTAGGAGTCTGTCTGTGCAATAAACCCGGTAGGAGTCTGTCTGTCTGTCTGTGCAATTAACCTGGTAGGAGTCAGTCTGTCTGTCTGTATCTATCTATCTGTCTTTATGTCTGTCTCTGTCTGTCTGTTTCTATCTATCTGTCTGTATGTATGTATGTCTCTGTCTGTTTCTATCTGTCTGTCTGTCTATCTATCCATCAATCTGTCTGTCTGTCTGTGTATCTATCTGTCTCTCTGTCTGTCTGTGTCTATCTGTCTGTCTGTCTGTCTCTGTCTGCATCTGTCTGTCTGTCAGTCTGTCTCTATCTATCTGTCTGTCTCTGTCTGTTTCTATCTATCTATCTGTCTGTCTGTCAAATTCAAATTCAAAATTGCTTTATTGGCATGAATGTAAATCATACAATATTGCCAAAGCTAGGATTATATGAACATAAATCATAATACATATATGAACATAAATCATAATACATATATGAACATAAATCATAATCTTAAGGATAAAATAAACATCAAATTAATAGAGGAAAATATTACGTCATAAACTTAAATAAACAGTGTAACAAATTAGAATATTTGATACCACAGTGTTTTAACATATATACTCTGTCTGTAGTTTGATCTATATTTACTTCAGCTACTCATTTTGTTGTTCATGCTGTCATTTCAGGGTGGAGTGGTCAGGGGTACTTATCTTGCTCTAGAACATATGAAGAAGGAAAATGGTGGTAATGGAGGAGTCATTGTCAACATTGCATCTATGGCAGGTTTGATACTGTCTCTTTAAATACATAGACATAATGAAGTTCCAAACAAAGGTTCGGGAGGAGCCTAATCATTCAGTCCTGTCGATCATCATTACAAGCGTATATTAGCAGCAGTCATTGCACCATCCCAGCAACAATTCTTCCAGCATTTACATTTACATTTATGCATTTGGCAGACGCTTTTATCCAAAGCGACTTACATTGCATTCAAGGTGCACATTTTTGTCAGTTCTTGCTTTCCCTGGGAATCGAACCCATGACCTTGGCATTGCTAGTGCCACGCTCTTATTGCTTGAGCTACAGGAAAGCATTTGGCCCCGCCCTGTCCCGGCAACCATGTCCCAACCCATTGAACTCCAGATCACAGACTAAACCCTATCTCTCACTGGCACAGCAGTGATTTCTTCCTCCGCTCCCAAGGGAGACCTTTAGTTTGTTAGCCGATCTGCCTTATATTTCCCCGACGGTGCAACAACAAAACGTATTCTGCACGGGGAGAGGGAATAAATCTATTAAAGTCTTCTCTCCTTATATCACCAAAGTACTCACAGTTGATCACTCAGAGCTCAAGCCGAGCCTCAGGTTCGACCTTCTGTTGAGGACAGCAAGCCATGTTTGTTTACCATTAACTATTAAGACTGGATGGGCAGGTGAACTTGTCAAATAAAAATTAAGATAGAAAGTGTTGTAATGAATTTATTCTTAGACCTGTTAACACGTTATGTGAAGTAAAATGGATAGTTCTAAAAATGAAAATTCTGTCAGCATTTGAACAAGTGATGTTGATTCATGATGACGTTCAAAGTCGCTCTTCAAAACCTTTACCCTCTCTGTTCCTCTTTGGTGGAATGAGCTGCAGTGCAAACCTCCACTTGAACAGCCGAGAACACCACATCTTTCACAAGCAGCAGCTACAACCACACCTCTTCCTCAAGCACTTAACCACCACTACACACACACACAGACACAGAGACACACACACAGACAGACACGCGCACACACACCCACACCCATACCCACACACCCACCCCCCTCTGCACTTCTCCTCTCTAGGTTGCTTCATAATCTTGCCTAATAAGTCTAGTATTGTACACTCACCTAAAGGATTATTAGGAACACCATACTAATACTGTGTTTGACCCCCTTTCACCTTCAGAACTGCCTTAATTCTATGTGGCATTGATTCAACAAGGTGCTGAAAGCATTCTTTAGAAATGTTGGCCCATATTGATAGGATAGCATCTTGCAGTTGATGGAGATTTGTGGGATGCACATCCAGGGCACGAAGCTCCCGTTCCACCACATCCCAAAGATGCTCTATTGGGTTGAGATCTGGTGACTGTGGGGGCCATTTTAGTACAGTGAACTCATTGTCATGTTCAAGAAACCAGTTTGAAATGATTCAAGCTTTGTGACATGGTGCATTATCCTGCAGGAAGTAGCCATCAGAGAATGGGTACATGGTGGTCATAAAGGGATGGACATGCTCAGAAACAATGCTCAGGTAGGCCGTGGGCACCGTTTAAATGCCAATTGGCACTAAGGGGCCTAAAGTGTGCCAAGAAAACATCCCCCACACCATTACACCACCACCACCAGCCTGCACAGTGGTAACAAGGCATGATGGATCCATGTTCTCATTCTGTTTACGCCAAATTCTGACTCTACCATCTGAATGTCTCAACAGAAATCGAGACTCATCAGACCAGGCAACATTTTTCCAGTCTTCAACTGTCCAATTTTGGTGAGCTCGTTCAAATTGTAGCCTCTTTTTCCTATTTGTAGTGGAGATGAGTGGTACCCGGTGGGGTCTTCTGCTGTTGTAGCCCATCCGCCTCAAGGTTGTGCGTGTTGTGGCTTCACAAATGCTTTGCTGCATACCTCGGTTGTAATGAGTGGTTATTTCAGTCAAAGTTGCTCTTCTATCAGCTTGAATCAGTCGGCCCATTCTCCTCTGACCTCTAGCATCAACAAGGAACTTTTTCACCCACAGGACTGCTGCATACTGGATGTTTTTCCCTTTTCACACCATTCTTTGTAAACCCTAGAAATGGTTGTGCGTGAAAATCTCAGTAACTGAGCAGATTGTGAAATACTCAGACCGGCCTGTCTGGCACCAACAACCATGCCACGCTCAAAATTGCTTAAATCACCTTTCTTTCCCATTCTGACATTCAGTTTGGAGTTCAGGAGATTGTCTTGACCAGTACCACACCCCTAAATGCATTGAAGCAACTGCCATGTGATTGGTTGATTAGATAATTGCATTAATGAGAAACTGAACAGGTGTTCCTAATAATCCTTTAGGTGAGTGTATATTATGAATATTGTTGGCTATTTGACAAGTTGCTTTTGTTCTTCTTTTGTATGTCATTTTGTTTAAAAGCTTAAATGTAAATGACCGTGATTTTCTTCTGTGGAACACAAATTGAGATACTTTGAAGAATGTTTCCACTGTTTTTGTCCATACAATGAAAGTCAGCGGGGTCCAATGTTTTTTTTAGACCCCAATGGACCTCAAAAATACACTGTCGCTTTAAGCGCAAGCCTTGACTGAATCTTTGCATATTGTCTGCAGGTCTGGGGCCTTTGCCAGTGGCGCCCATCTACACAGCAACTAAACATGGTGTGGTGGGATTTAGCCGTGCCTTGGCAGTATGTAATTTGTTTTCAGTTTGGGTGGTGAAAAATAATGCATAAATCATTCAAATCTTTTATCTTTAAATCTTTTCATCCAAATTAATTGCATGCGTCAAACAGGCCGTTTCCAAGATGGCTGACTACGGGGTGAGAATCAACACCCTCTGTCCATGGTTTGTGAAGACCAGTCTTCTGTCCTTCTTGAATTCAGAAGAGCATACCGGAAGTTTCTTTCCACTGAAAGATTTTACGGAGATGATGTTGAAGAACCACGGCTGTCTGGAGTGAGTTTACACATGTATCCTTCCTTATGCATTACAGACAAAGCAAGACTATGAATTTAACATCTAAATTTACATTTGTATTCATGACGGGTGTTGTACAGTCATGTGATTGTAATTTCATTACAGGGTTGATGCTGTTGCCAAGGCCTTCCTTATTCTGGTGAAGGATGAGAGCAAGAATGGAGAAGTTCTGAAGATTGAGCCTGAGGGTGCAGCTTTTGTTTCCTTTCCTCAACGGGGCAAAGACTTTCCATCTACTCCAGTCAGTCTATAGTAGCCAATCGGCTTCTTCCCCTGACACTGGCGTACCTGTCCGAGCCCATGCGTAAATGGATGGACTTTAACTTGGGATTAAAGCTTTTGCCAGAGCTTGTATCTGTCTTGCCAGTCAGGGTATTTAAAGAGAACCCACCCAATTCAAGTCAAGACAAAATGTAAACCTTAGAACCTTCTGCTAAGAATGGCCTTATAAAAAAAAAAAAAAAAAGATACTTTTGACTAAATCACCCAGTATAAAGATTAGCTGAAATTAGCTAAAAATGGAAAGCTCTCTGAATTATTCTTAGGTACTTCCTTTTGATTGTTACAACCATGATTTCATAATTTCCTTTGGTATATATTTGCTTTTATGGCAGCATATCTATATCACACACTTTGTTAAAATATACCTCAATCACAAAATATGTAGTGCTTTTTAAAAACATAGATATGTTCAATAAATAAGCTACTTAATTTAATATCATGGTTGTGTTGAAAGTTCATTGGTTTTCCTCAGGTGAAATTTCAGTACTTACATCCTTAACTTGGGCGTATTGGATTTTTAGCACAAACTGTTAAACTGTTCAGATAAATGCCATTTAATAATAAATGACCAGTTTAGAAAACCATAAGCAGTAGCAAATAAAATTAAATATTAACGTAAACTTGTCTTTTGTTACACTCTTTGGCCAATACATGTTTTTGTGCTGATTTATTAAGGAGCCTTAACTCGAACAACATGACAGCATTGCATATATTTGGAAATTGAGGCTAAAAAACCCCTAATATTTTACAAATATACAGATTCAGATGTAAATCTGAAAAATTATACAACAAATGGCAACACAATACTGCAAAAGTAATTGCAATAAATTATATTCAGTCACTTCCACTGTCACTGTCGTCGTCGCCATCCTCTTCCTCTTCCTCCTCCTCCTCCTCTTCTTTACCGTTTTCCTCAGTTGTGTCTAAAAGGCCGGCAAAGAAATTCTGTCCCATATCAAAAGCTTTATTACTCAGAGCTTTGAGGCGCCTGTCTTTTTTCTTTCTACGTCGATAATCGGTTACTTTCATATCGGGTATGCTGGAGATGTCCCAGAATTTGATCAGCTCATCATGAGCGCAGCTTGCCAGGAAACGTGTGTCTCTAGATTGTGCAATCTCCTCTATGGCTTCGCCAACATGCTGTCCGATACTGCCCACCACACGGTTGGGCAAGATACTGATGGCTCTGCAAAATGTAATCATTAGTTTTACTCATTTCATTGGATGTTATACACACATGCGTATACACCGATCAGGCATAACATTATGACCTAATATTTTGTTGGTCCCCCTTTTGCTGCCAAAACAGCCCTGACCCGTCGAGGCATGGACTCCACTAGACTGCTGAAGGTGTGCTGTGGTATCTGTCACCAAGATGTTAGCAGCAGATCCTTTAAGTCCTGTACGTTGCGAGGTGGGGCCTCCATGGCTTGGACTTGTTTGTTCAGCACATCCCACAGATGCTCGATTGGATTGAGATCTGGGGAATTTGGAGGCCAAGTCAACACCTCAAACTCGTTGTTGTGCTCCTCAAACCATTCCTGAACCATTTCTGCTTTGCGGCAGGGCTCATTATCCTGCTGAAAGAGGCCACAGCCACCAGGGAATACCGTTTCCATGAAAGGCTGTACATGGTCTGCAACAATGCTTAGGTAGTTGGTACGTGTCAAAGTAACATCCACATGGATGGCAGGACAGAACATTGCCCAAAGCATCACACTGCCTCCGCCGACTTGCCTTCTTCCCATAGTGCATCCTGGTGCAACCCTCTACAATGCAAGTGAATCACTCGCATATGCGACTAAATCATTACTCTGGGCAACTATATAATATTTATCATTAGCCATTGGTTAATACATTCTTAGCTTTTACTTGCCAATGTGTGTGTGTTAGAGGCTAAGAATAAGTTAAGCATAGGTATATTTTCACTCGTTGAAAAGGAGTGCTTGAGAGTTTCTCTGTCAAGCGATTTGTACTATTTCAGTTCATCTCAATGGATGTGTAGCAAACCTGTATTTGACCTACTGTAAACTCTAGTGTGAAGGAGCACGTTTCTCACACACGCAGAGAGAGAGAGAGAGCGAGAGAGATTCTTACATACCACACAGAATTGATGCGCTACATGAAAGTGATATAGTTTGTTGTATTTTCCTGTCAAAATAACATTTGTTAATTTGTAATTATTCAGCTCTTAAGAACAAGCAGAAAATATTCCGGTTTCTCCGGTAGTGGGCGGAACTAATGCGCAAATGGTAATCTCATTGGCTGGCACTCATCTATTACTGACCCTGTTTTAATTTCAGCAAATATATTGTTATTAGTCGTTGAATTAGTAGTATTATTATATTTTAATAATAATTACTATTATCTATTACGTAATAGTATATCAGTCTGGCGACGAAACAAAAACATTTACTAGCCAATAACGATTCTATTGCCATGGTGTGCGTAGCCCGTAGAGGGTTGTGGTGCCATGTGTTCTCCAGATAAGCGACGCACACGCACCCGGCCATCCACGTGATGTAAAAGAAAACGTGATTCATCAGACCAAGCCACCTTCTTCCATTGCTCCGTGGTCCAGTTCTGATACTCACGTGCTCACTGTTGGACAGGGGTCAGGGGTCAGCATGGGCACCCTGACTGACTCCATATGCAACAAACTGCAATGCACTGTGTGTTTTGACACCTTTCTATCAGAACCAGCATTAACTTCTTGAGCAATTTGAGCTACAGTAGCTCGTCTGTTTGATCGGACCACACGGGCCAGCCTTCACTCCCCACAGGCATCAATGAGCCTTGGCCGCCCAGTTCACCACTGTTCCTTCCTTGGAGCACTTTTGATAGATACTGACCACTGCAGACCGGGAACACCCCACAAGAGCTGCAGTTTTGGAGATGCTCTGACCCAGTCGTCTAGCCATCACAATTTGGCCCTTGTCAAACTCGCTCAAATCCTTACGCTTGCCCATTGTTCCTGCTTCTAACACATCAACTTTGAGGACAAAATGTCACTTGCTGCCTAATATAACCCACCCACTAACAAGTGCCGTGATGAAGAGATAATCAGAGTTATTCACTTCACCTGTCATAATGTTATGCCTGATCGCTGTATATGCTCATACAAAGTGCGATAAGAACGTGAACAAACAAAGTAATGTAACAAAATATCTGTTTCCGAACGTGCCTCACCTGATCACTCCATCAGTAGAGGCAGCACACAGTATGCTGTCTGTAATGGGGACGATACAGTCCACAGACTCGGCCTGAACTGCGAAGCGGTCACTGGTGGCACCAAAACCATTCCAGTTGAAAATGTATATTGTGCCCTCACTGGATCCACAAACAACTTTATGACCTCTCTGTGGCAAAAAAAAAAAAAAAAAAGATTTAAAACTACATTATCCACCTTATTTTAACGTAACAATGGCCACATCCATTTTTTCCTTAAATGTGTGAGACTTTCAGTGTCAGCTGCTTCCAGTTATTTTTACTGTACAAAAACAGTCTATTATGCAAACTGGTATAGTGCTATTTATCATATTATTTTAATATTAAAAACAGGTTTGTAGCGCAAATAGCTTTACTGCTTACTGCACTTCATTATTCTTTTAGTTATAGCAGCTAATGAATCGATAGTCTCACACATTCAGGGGAAACCGTTTACTCAGTGATGAAAATTAAGGTTTCTTATGACCGTGTTTGTTCAATTCTCTAGATCACAACACTGTAAACAAGGCAAAAACAAAGAAAAAAGCTGAAGACATGGTGTCTAAAAATGTTAGTTAGTTACATAATTAGTAATACTGACATTGTTTAGACTTACTTTCATAATAGAAACAGAGGTAAGATCTCCATTTTGGAATTCAGAAAGCAGTTCAAATCTTCGTCTTTTGATATTGAATACACCCATAGTACCATCGCCACTGAAAATAAAAACAAAAACAAAACCGTTATAGATATACAGCAATGAAAAAACATCTGATTTGATCAAATTTAAACAACAGATGAGTAAGTATTTGCACACCTAATGTAAAAGCTGATATGTGACAATGTGTACAGCAAACAAGCTAAAAACACAGAACTAAGTTTTTATAAGCTGTCGACCCAAAAAAAGGAGAGACAAAAGTGGATACAGGCAATAAGACGTGAAGCGTGTGCAGGAAACATTTTGTCACTGTTAAGTCAAATATCCAAATGTCAGTTTTATATATTATATTTCCTGTCGCTGATTACGTGGGCGTAGTTCTCAGTGTAATATAACATGTCGCGCTCTGTCTCAATTGCCTGTAACCACTTTTGTGTCCTTAAAGTCCTCATGAAATCAAAATTGACCCTATTTACTTTGTTAGCACATATTAAAGGTCTTAGGGTGAACAATTAATCAGTGCAAATTAATACACAGAAAGAAAAAAATTGTTTGTCATGGTAATCTTTAATCAAAGTCTGAAAAGTAACTTCCGGTCTCAGATGATGTCCGTTTGACGGCTTAGGTTTGAAAATGCGTAACCACTCCCCTCCAACCGCTAGTCTGCTGTGAGCGCGAGACGGAGAGGAGGAGCGCTGAAGTAAAACCCTGCCCTCTATTCAATATTCCGTTTCACTTGGAAATACGTCACGGCACTGAAGAAAACTCACTTGCTACTTCCGGTTCACTGGGATTTTAAACGCTCGTTTTTTGGGTCGACAGCTTATAAAAACTTCTGGGTTTTTGAGCTTGTTTGCTGTACACCTTGTCACATATCAGCTTTTAGACATTGTTCTTTTTTTTGTTATAAGTCAGAAATGACAAGGAGGCCGCTTCACACAATACAAAGCCAATTTTACATTTTACATTTACTTATTTTACATTTTACATTAACTTTTGGTGTATAATGTTGCTGTTTGAGCATAGAAAAGGTCTGCATAGTTATAAAGCACAAAGTCACTCGCAACTTTATTTTTGGCTTGGCAGTGTAGATCCCCTTTAACAGTACCTGGAAGTAAGTAGTGTCCTTTTAGCCTGGTCAATGGCGATATCACTAATATAATCCTCATGGTGCTTCAGATCCATAAATGATGTTCCTTTCCTCATGTCCCAAACCTTCAGCGTTCCCTCATCATCTCCTGTCGCAAATATATTCTCATCAACCAGCAGCAGGGCATTGATGGGGACCCTTAAAAAACATCAAAAACATAAATGAATTTGCGGTTCAAACACCTCTGTGCTAACATTTCAACAGCTTTACTAATGCAGCCAGTAATCTTTTTTTTTTATTTTTAAGAATGGCTTTATAAAAATAAAAGAGTATCAGATACTTGTGAGCTTTCGGGATGCGTGTCACTAGTTTTCCAGCCTCCACGTCCATGATGTGAACAGCCTTGTCTTTAGACACGCTGAATAATTCTGAAGAACAGAGAGGAGAGAAATCACTGGTAATTGCTATATAGATGCTGCAGGGATGACATTTTTGTAGGCCAAAACCCGGAAACGAGTTAGCATTTCTGGTCTCAAAGGGTTTTTTTAATGGGTTTTTGGTTAAACTGCTTAAATAAGGTCTTTGGTTAACAAGCTCAAGATATTTTTACACATTATTTTACGGCATAAAATACATCAGTAATACCCCATATGCTTATTTTTTAAAAGATTTTACCCGTCATTACGTGATTTCTAACAAGTGGCTAAATGGGACTACAGAGGTTGTGTGGGACATTAAACATCATCAGATAAAACCATCTACTCACGAGTCAGCTATCACAGCCTCTTGCTTTCAGTTAAAACAGCTCAAACATGCATTTTAGTCTGGGACTAGACTTGAGCCATGTCTGTGAAACCAACCATTAGGGCTTAAAATCACACTCTTTTAAAACTCAAACTTTTTTTTTTAAAGAATGGAAGCTTAACTGTGGTGACATTGAAGTCATGTGACTGTAGTGTAGTTTGTTTATAATTTGAATAGTTTGAATTTAGGCTTCAAACTTAAAAGTAGTGTTCATTTGTGAATATTTTATCATAAACTTTTATTGGTCACAGAGCTTATTTTCTGCAATAATCTAAAAGCCGATGAAAGTTGTTGAGGTATCAGGGTGATTCTGACATTCAGGTTGGCCTGTAAAACAAAAAACACCATCCCCGTAGCATTCTATTGTCAGTGCTGGGGAAACGCTGTAATAAACATTGTAATGAATGTAGAAGAAGTAGATGCTCACTCTGTCCATCACTGGAGAAGAGCACTTTCCTGCAGGACTTGAGATGATGTCCTGATGACCACAGCTCTTTGTTTGCTCCTTCCGTGCAGGAGTATGAATATCTGCAAACCAGAGAGAGATGAATTTACACTGAACTGCACCAGTAATTGTCTATTTAGATTTGATCTACTGTATTTCAACAACATATTAACTAGAATTTTGCTCATTTTGATCAGTGAATTTCCATTTGTTGACAGCCAACTTTCTTTTTCTTTTTTTACAGAGGGGATTTTGGAAATCTCTTTTTATCATTCAATAAATCAGAAAATACAGCCAGATTAAAAAAAAAATTATAATATTACACCATGTTTTTAGGGATAAAATGTTATGTAAATCAGTCAAATGATTTATTGGAGTATTTGGTTTACACTGAGTACAAATAGCCCACCTTGTTGGCAGAGGCTATTTACACTAACTCCGCCCACTGACAGCTGGTTGGGCCAGACAAAACTGACCAAAGACGCTGCATTGTCAGCAGGATCGATAGTATAAGGGTAAGGCACAAACATTTACAGAAAATTTACGTAAATCAACTTGTGTTAGAATCAACTCGCTCTACTCCACTTTCCCATCACATATCAGATCAGAAAGGCATTTATTTTCAATAAAACTAGAAATATAGTGTCTAATGTGTGCTCAATAATAAAGTGTATAGGGTTAGGTGGGCTTTATTGTACCAAAAAAGGCAGCATCCATTTAATAATTTTAATAAATATAACAAGTTAAACTAATGTAATGTACAACAACACTGAAGTGCAAATAGTATCTGTCCCTATTTAGAAGTATAAACAGCACCTATTAACACTTATTGCAAAGAAAATTATGCTATTTTTACACTTGTAAAAATCAAATAGCCACTGCCATGATTTATTAACAAAACCCTCTACATAAAAAGCTTCTGACCCTGTACAGGAGAAAAAACTCATTTTGAGAAAACTCTTTAAAAGACATGTATTGTAATTGAAATTACAGACGGAAATCGATAAAGGTGTAATAAAATAAACACTTAGATGTGTATTTTGGATATTTTCTTCTCATGAGTCTGAAAGATGATATGTTAAGGAAACAAAGTAGGCCAACATCTTAGTTTTCCATTTAACTTCAGTTATTCATTGCCTTTTATCCGTACGGTTAGTACTTGAATGTTACACTGACACTATCTTACGCCTGTTGTATTTGCACTACAGGAACACTGTGAACTTTTAAGTCAAACAGGTTTGTGCTTTTTATTTGACTTAATCATTTACCTTTTTATGCATCATCAGTACATGAAGGTTACACTACCACTTTATCTCTTTTTTAAAAGGAACGTGCTGACTTTTTTGGACTTTAGTTTATTCACCGTATCCCCCAGAGTTAGATAAGTCCATACATACCATTCTCATGTCCGTGCGTGCCATAACTGTCTGATGCACCCACCGCTAGCCTAGCTTAGCACAAAGACTGGAGGTAACGTCCCCAAAAGTCAGCATGTTCCTTTAACATGTTGTATCTGTTACTGTGAACTGTACACATTTACCTCATCATGTTATGATAAATACAGAGATACAGAATTTAAGTTTTTTTTTGTCATTTATTATGGTAACAGGTGGTATGCAACACGAATAACGCTGAATGATGCAATTCTTACATAGTTAACATGTTTTATGCCATGGTTTGTGGTTTCATAACAACGCTGGGGCAAATATTAGTCAAGGCACAGCATACAGTCACAATCTTGTCAAGGAATGTCATGACCTCACTGGTACCATTCCATTTAGTATGATGTACTTTGTGCGTACGCATCCAATAAGCCTCTTTACGTGGACTCTGAGGTGAGCTATATGGCGTGTCTCCACATCTTTCGCCTCTAACCTGGTAGGTCCTCTTGCTCTCACTTCTGCACACATTAGTCCACCGACACTGTCCCTGACGTCAAATCCACGGTCTGCCAACAGCAAGTCTCCAGGCAACAGTTTGTTAAGAAGCCCGCTATTCTCAGTCACATGCCCGTCACTGACAGGACCTCCCCACCCTTGGGAAATGAAAGAGATGGCTCCCCGTTGTGTAATGCCAATGAGATACTTGAGGGTGTGCTTGTTTGTGTCGTGCGAAAATGTCTGCGCTCTAGCTTTGAGATTTGATGCTCTTCCAATGTTAATTTCAAAGCAGTCCGCAATAACTGATACACGATTGCCAAAAGCCTCTACAAACTGATGTGGCATGGTGGCTTGCACGCAATGTCTCTCTGGCCAGTGCACCAAAGGGTTGAGATGCTTAAACATCGAATATATGGTATCTCTGAACGTGGCAGTCTTTCGATCTACGGAGAAAAGGTATGCAATGTGCTGGATTGGCAGATTCAGCCTCAGGCGCATCAGAGTTAAGAGAAGCACCTGAAACGGTGAAAGATTTCGGCTGGTCTGAGGCAGGCAGGGAAGAAGTTGTGTCAGCACACCCATCAGAACAGCAAAACATGGAAGTCCAGTGTAGTATGTGACCTTCACGTCGTCATCTTTCAAAAAATACTCCTCCATCTTCTTTTGAGAGAGCTCTTCCTTCAGTTTTCTGTTCTCCTCCAACAGGCGGTTAATTTCGGCACGCCTGCAGCTTCAGAAACTACATTCCTGCTGTTCTAACGGTGTTGTCTTTTGGGCCAGCTTCATCCATCTGTGAAGCGTCATCTGGTGGTTCAGCCTTAACCATCTCTGATCTCTGGCCAGCTACATCCAGTGGTGCAGGTGCAGCATGGTTCCTTTTTAGAGCTTGCTGTCTCTTTGTGCTCCGGTTAAACCTCCCAGTGTCCGTTGGTTTAACTTCTGTGTGCCCGAGATGTAATGATGGAGCCCAGTCGGGATCACACTCTAGCATTTCATAGGCTGGCTTGCCTAAAAAGACAAGGATTTATTTAATTAGTTATGTAGCCATGCGGCCAGCTACTGGTGCAAAGTTAGCTGTTTAGCAACAACTCCAACAATAGCTGCATCCCAATTTAGAGGCTGCCTTCAAAGGCCGCATTTGAAGGTTGATTGCGTCACAATGAAGGCAATCCCAATTCGAAGGCTCCTTCAAATGCGGCCTTCGTTTCCCATGCAATGAAGGAAACAACAGATGTGCTGTATCCAAAAGCTTAGGCAGCTGACTTGTTGCCTCGCTGCCAATGACTTCACGTGTGCCCACAAAGGTACCTCACGAAACAGGCATCTGAGTCTAATTTTGGACAGGCATCAGAGTCAGCATAAGAGTTTAATGATGTACAGCAAAATAGAGTGAGCTTTAGTGATAGCCAAGCAAATGTTTTATTACCATAATAGTAATTTCTCACTAGAAATGACATCAGAAGTGAAAAACATTGGTCAAAAAATTATATTTACCAACTTTTAGACACCATAATTATTTTTTAGCTCAACTGTCCCAGAACGGAAAGCACAGGATTGTGGGATATCAACGGCAGCAGAGAATACATCTATGCTGCCCTCAACTAAACAATCGGATGACGGCATCTCAGGAGACAGGAAGCGAAGCTAACATTGAAGGCAGCACTTTTAGGCTTTTGGCCTAGCCAACTCCAGAATTCATTGTGTTGTAAATTAAAGGGTCATTTGTGTATATTTAAAGCAAACCCGAAGCATCGTCACAGAATGTGAGGTAGAAGCACGCTTTCGTGGTGTCTGATTTTCGTGCTCTGCATTTATTCAGGAGTATGAGCTCATTTAACCCAAAAGAGCTCACCACGTGGATCATATAGATCAGATACAGACCGGAGTGAGCGCGTTTCAAGTTTTTTTTATGGACATATTTCATATACTCCAGTGCTCTAAACATGAACCAGCCCCATGTATGCGCACATATTTAAATCACATCTTCTTCAAATGAAATATGTGTGCAAAAAAGGACGATACAGCCGTACTGATCATGAACGCAATGGCACGATGGATTATTCTGATACACAGAAGACAATGATATAGAACGACAATTCAAAGAATGGACAAAAAAAAGTAACTATGTCTTTATTCTGTCTGTGTTAAACTGACGTGTTTAGAGACTGTAGAGCTCTTAAATGTACTGAAAATATTAGACCTTTAAATGCTCTACTGAGTTTCTCCCTCGTTTTGGCAGTTTGTTATATAGGGTTATATTTTTAAAATGCATCAAGGTGCCCTTAACTCGGTTTTATTTCTCTTATTTTAATCATATTTTCATTATTTCGGTCATATTTTAATATTCATGTCTGTATAATGAGTGTGTTGCAGGTCTGTGTTTTATTGGTTGTTGTCCCCCCTCTACACTCCCACTTTTCCACAGCTTTACACACCCATTTTAGGGACTTTTTGATGGATAGATGCACTTTTATGGACTTCAAAACAAAAAAACAGCCATTCACTGCCATTATAAAGTTTGGAAGAGACAGGACATTTTTTAATATAACTTCCTATTGTGTTCGTCTGAAAGAAGAATGTCATATACACCTAGGATGACTTGAGGGTGAGTAAATCATGGGCTAATTTTCATTTTTGGGTGAACTATCCCTTTAATTAATTTATGTTCTTGAGCCCCGCAGCCAAACCACCAATCCGGATCTTGCCGGGTATTACGCCATTGACGTCAGACGTTGCCTCAACTTTGCTTTTCAAACAGGAAGAATGCAAAAAAACTAAAAACCTAATTTCCACTTATGTATAAACTAAATGAGTACCTATCATGGGTACATATCTGTTCACATCTCAAAAATGTGTTTTGGGCTTTAATGGCCCTTTAAACAGTTCGACATTCGCGGACTTCTAAACGTGCAGCCTCTATCTATTGCCATGGTTACTTCAGCATTGAGACCGAGGAAGAGCAACTTGATATTTGTTTGCATTTTTGCGATGCGGCGCAGTTTCTTGGGAAGAAATGGAGGAGGTGAAAGGAAAAGGGCTCTATTGGGAGAGACTACATAACACCGCCAAGCCTGACATCAACAACACCGACCAGCTAACTTACAGAATGGACGAAAGACACAGAAGCACTATCAGTCGACAACATGAACAAAACTACACAAGAACTTACCGGAATGAAAATGTAGAGAACACACTCGCATCGAATTAGAAATCTTATCGAAAGTTATGTCCTTTCTCCTTACAGCGGCTACCCAAGCCATCCGACGTCGTGTCGTCACATCAGCAACATGCTCCCATTCATGCATTTTCCATGTCGGAAACGTGAAAAACCGAATACCTTTATTGATTTTATTTCCACGATTATCGCGTGACCTTCTATGGCAGTTTTTCACACAGCAGCATTTTTCAGGCATAGCGAAATCTCGGGAAAATATAAATAAAACAATCTGCATATATATAGTAATTTAAATAGATGAGTAGTCTCCACCCACTGGACACCAGTGTCGTGACGTCATCTTCTCATTCTCTATCGGGACGCAGCTCATGTGTACATTGCTAGCAATAACAACAGTTAACGTTAGATGTGTTGTGGTTATAACTTACCTTTATGAAAATGCCGCGAGCAAACACGCATGTGTCGAGAAATGCTGCAGAAGGTGATGTTTTTTTCGTCTCACTGCTGCGACCCATGCCATGCGATGCCGCTTTGTTAACTCGGAAATCTGAGTTCCAGTGTGTTTCCAAGCCGGAAAGCTGAAAAAGCGCTCGCCATTTGCGATAGGCTCTGCACGCCGATCGCGACTGTGGCAGTTACCACAGCAAGTGTTCACCATTTCAACTTGTTTTAGCTGTGTAATACAAACCCGATTCCCAAAAAGTCGGGACACTGTACAAATTGTGAATAAAAACCGAATGCAATGATGTGGAAGTTTCAAATTTCAATATTTTATTCAGAATACAACATAGATGACATATCAAATGTTTAAACTGAGAAAATGTATCATAAGTTGATTTTAAATTTCATGGCATCAACACATCTCAAAAAAGTTGGGACAAGGCCATGTTTCCCACTGTGTGGCATCCCCTCTTCTTTTTATAACAGTCTGCAAACGTCTGGGGACTGAGGAGACAAGTTGCTCAAGTTTAGGAATAGGAATGTTGTCCCATTCTTGTCTAATACAGGCTTCTAGTTGCTCAACTGTCTTAGGTCTTCTTTGTCGCATCTTCCTCTTTACGATGCGCCAAATGTTTTCTATGGGTGAAAGATCTGGACTGCAGGCTGGCCATTTCAGTACCCGGATCCTTCTTCTACGCAGCCATGATGTTGTAATTGATGCAGTATGTGGTCTGGCATTGTCATGTTGGAAAATGCAAGGTCTTCCCTGAAAGAGACGACGTCTGGATGGGAGCATATGTTGTTCTAGAACTTGGATATACCTTTCAGCATTGATGGTGCCTTTCCAGATGTGTAAGCTGCCCATGCCACACGCACTCATGCAACCCCATCCCATCAGAGATGCAGGCTTCTGAACTGAGCGCTGACAACAACTTGGGTTGTCCTTGTCCTCTTTAGTCCGGATGACATGGCGTCCCAGTTTTCCAAAAAGAACTTCAAATTTTGATTGGTCTGACCACAGAACAGTTTTCCACTTTGCCACAGTCCATTTTAAATGAGCCTTGGCCCAGAGAAAACGCCTGCGCTTCTGGATCATGTTTAGATATGGCTTCTTTTTTGACCTATAGAGTTTTACCCGGCAACGGCGAATGGCACGGTGGATTGTGTTCACCGACAATGTTTTCTGGAAGTATTCCTGAGCCCATGTTGTGATTTCCATTACAGTAGCATTCCTGTATGTGATGCAGTGCCGTCTAAGGGCTGAAGATCACGGTATCCAGTATGGTTTTCCGGCCTTGACCCTTACGCACAGAGATTGTTCCAGATTCTCTGAATCTTTGGATGATATTATGCACTGTAGATGATGAGAACTTCAAACTCTTTGCAATTTTTCTCTGAGAAACTCCTTTCTGATATTGCTCCACTATTTTTGGCTGCAGCATTGGGGGGATTGGTGATCCTCTGCCCATCTTGACTTCTGAGAGACACTGCCACTCTGAGAGGCTCTTTTTATACCCAATCATGTTGCCAATTGACCTAATAAGTTGCAAATTGGTCCTCCAGCTGTTCCTTATATGTACATTTAACTTTTCCGGCCTCTTATTGCTACCTGTCCCAACTTTTTTGGAATGTGTAGCTCTCATGAAATCCAAAATGAGCCAATATTTGGCATGACATTTCAAAATGTCTCACTTTCAACATTTGATACTATTGTGAATAAAAGTTTATGAGATTTGTATATTATTGCATTCCTTTTTTATTCACAATTTGTACAGTGTCCCAACTTTTTTGGAATCGGTTTTGTACAAACATTAAATGTCTATAGAGGGTATGCATCAATGTCACTTTCCCGCCGGAACACGCCCCCTCAGCCGGACTGAGTGGCAGAAGAGCTGCTGCATGACTGGATTTAATAGGAGAAACTGCGAGTAAAACAAACCAAAGGTTGAGCTCGATATAGTGTTCCTTAGTGCACTGTATTTACTACGTCAACAGCGTAGGAAATGGACACAGACGAGAAGAGATTGAGTAAAGTCGTTATTGTTTGTTTTTGCGAACAAAAAGTATTCTGGTCACTTCATAACACTGAGGTTGAACCAGTGTAGTCACATGGACTATTTTAACAGTGTCTTTGCTACCTTTCTGGGCCTTGAAAGTGGTAACGGCATTGCTGTCTATGGAGGTCAGAGAGCTCTCGGAGTTCATCAAAAATATCTTCATTTGTGTTCAGAAGATGAACAAAGGTCTTAGGGGTTTGGAACGACATGAGGGTGAGTAATTAATGACAGATTTTTCATTTTTGGGTGAACTAACCTTTTAAGACTAGCCATGCAGCAGCTCTTCTGTCACTCAATCCGGCTGAGGGGGCGTGTTCCGGCGGAAAAGTGACGTCAATGCATACCCTCCTAAAGTCCCAATATGCACTGCGCATCTGACGTTATGTCAAATGAAAACGTGCTGAATTCGGAACCATACTAGTGTACTACTCTTACTACTTCCACCATATATGCGGTTCCGAATTCAGGTTTTGCCGGTAGTGTCTTGAACTACTACTAACCTAACCCTAACTAGAAAAGCTGAATTTCATAACTGTAGAATGAATACCAGTCACATTACATGGTTTTTTTTTGTTTGTTATTAGACGCCTTAAAGTGTCAATAATATCAGTAATTTAAATCAGATTAATATGGTCTCATTTAAAAGGATTCAATTTGTAATGGCAACATTGGGATTTGTGGAACCCCACATATAAACGCATGCCTGAGAAATAAACAAACGTACAGGTATATATCTCCATCAATGTCTCCAGCCGCAAGGATGTCTTGGTTGGGATGAAATGCGATTGTGTTGCCAATCGCCTCTAGTTTGATGTCCTCTGGTGTCTCGCGGATCTTTGGTGCTTTGGGCTCTTCTGCGGTCTCCTCCTGTAAACACACCGACAAACACACAGCAGGCAGGACTGCACTTAGCGCAGTTTATACGTTTAAAGTGAATTTACGACTTAAATATTAGGCATGTCGGTTGATTTTAAATGTACACTAAAATATATTATGCTAAATGACGGCACTGAAACGCTCTATATTGTAAAACACAAAAAACGTACTTGATCAAACGAATCCTCGTGCTCTATGGGAGTCGCCATCTTTATTGTATGCTGAATATGTCACTTCCGCCACCTGCTGCACTGGAGCGGCCAGCGGCGCATGGACTACGCTTTATTTCTACTGGACTTTTACATATTCCTGCCTCGCATGCTGACATGTACGATTGTAAAGCTTCTGTGTTTTGCTTCAAAACCTCGACTTTATTCTATTTTCACTACTACTATTTTATTTAGGCTACGTGATATGTTGTATTTAGTTTTATTCACATCGTATTTATTGATAGTCTATTATATTCTAGTTTTATAATGTTTGTGTGTCCTAAACTTGTTTGTTTTTGAATTACATCATTGACTTATTACATCACATGTATGTGACAAAAAAAAAAAAAAAAGAGATTTTCAACCTTAAAATGTAGGGTAACACTTTATTTTACAGTGTCATTGTTACGTTACATGTAGTTTGTATAGTAATAACTATAAATTATGGTTAGTTACACGCAACTAACCCTAAACCAAACCATAATCCTAACCCTATAGTAAGTGTAGTTAGTGTAAGTGTATAATTACAGTGTAAGCAAATCCAGCTATAAATTATAAAAATATATATTTTTAAATAGATATTTAATAGTTACAATGGGCATATTATTGTTATTTCATTTATTTTTTCCTTTCAACAATATTAAAAATAATATATTTTGTGTATGGACAAGAACACAGCAAAAGAAAGCCTTTATTATGAACATGTAATGACATAATGTAGCCACTAGATGTCAGTACAAACACATTAAAGCTTCAAATCAGAAGTGGCGCACATTATTAAGACATAAATTGGTGTTTCTTCAGCGGTTTGACCCTTTAGACTGGGGACTTTTAAATAAATAAATGATCGAGGAATTATGTTTAACAGTATTCTGTGATTTAAATAAAGATGGAGTAAATGTCATTTTTTAAAATAAAATCTCCTTTATATGCCAATTTCACGACTAGCATTTAATGTAGGCTACCCTAAATGTTTTAAATAGTATTTACAATTTTTTTTTTTGCATAACTTGACAAAATTACAGCTTGACTGGAAATATTTATTAAAAAAACTTCAGAAGTGAATGTAGGCCTAGCTTGATTTAAATGTGGCATCGACTGTCATACCACCAGTGTTTTCCAATACACCATTGAACTCCTAATGATTGATTGGAAATGATTAAACTTCTTCATTATGCTTGCATAATTTGCTCTTTGTGTATTTGTATTGAGCATATGGGTCATCTAAACATGTCTAAGCATCCTTTTTGGTGTCCCAGATGTTTGCATTCCTTCTCTTCCACCTTTAGACAGCACCTTATTAAGTGGCCTTCTTGAAGATAAAATCAGACGTAGCCAGAGGCATCTGCTCGGTAAAAAAAAATGTTTGTGTCTCAATCCTTAATTTGTTGAGAAACATTTTACAACTCCTCAGAGTAAGTCCCTAAAGATTCCTCACTGAATGCACCCCATAGTGCCGGAGAAGCACGGCCCCCGCTAGGTGTCTTGCCTGTGGCACATTCTACCCTTTTGCGTTTGAATGTCAAGACTCTCCAAGCAGAAAATTGATTCCCAATGATGCTATTGAGCAGGCAGGTCACTCAAGAGAGAAGAAAATAATCTCATGCCCCCAAAACAATGAGATGAAACCAAAATGCTGGAGATAAAGGATTGTCATGAAATTACGAAAATTGAGGAAATCGATCACAGAGCATGAAGCAGATATATGGACACTCAATAGGTTTAAACCTAAATAAGGGCATGTTTGAGATCTCAGTTCTCGTGTCTCAGCTGGGGGAAATCATCAGTAGGTCACTTTCAGAAAATCATTTCACTTGTGTGTCCTCACATAAATGAACAGTATACAGTGAACTTACATTACTGGAGAGATAAACAATGAAGTAATGTTTTCCATTTATTAGAGTTATATAGATTTTTAAGTTTATTTATTTATTTATTTTTATAAAATGCGGCACTCATCTTGTCTCCATGTTCTGTTCACCTCTGTTATAAAGGCACTATTTTTTTGGCTCTGTGCTTCAAACAGAAGTACGCTTCTTTTAAAGTTAAAATAATAATAATAATAATTTCATTATGTTTACATTTACATTGTCTTTATCCTAGCTAACAATTTTATGTTATAAGAACGCTTCCATAACATTCCCATTAAGTTATAAAAACGTTATTTCTGAATGTTCTAGGAACGTTAAAAGCGTCCCAGTTTTTTAGATATTGTATTAACGTTCTTGCTCGGTTATAAGAACTTTATTCAAAACGTTATTAGAACGTTCAATTCTCTTGTTATATAAACGTTGTATTAACGTTCTTGCTCGGTTATAAGAACTTTATTCAAAGCGTTATTAGAACGTTCAATTCTCTTGTTATATAAACGTTGTATTAACGTTCTTGCTCGGTTATAAGAACGCTTATTCAAAACGTTATTAGAACGTTCAGTTCTCGTGTTATATAAACGTTGTATTAACGTTCTTGCTCGGTTATAAGAACTTTATTCAAAAACGTTATTAGAACGTTCAGTTCTCTTGTTATATAAGCGTTGTATTAACGTTCTTGCTCGGTTATAAGAACGCGCTATTCAAAACGTTATTAGAACGTTCAATTCTCGTGTTATATAAACGCGTTGTATTAACGTTCTTGCTCGGTTATAAGAACGCTATTCAAAAACGCGTTATTAGAAACGCGTTCAATTCTCGTTATATAAACGTTGTATTAACGTTCTTGCTCGGTTATAAGAACGCTATTCAAAAGCGTTATTAGAACGTTCAGTTCTCTTGTTATATAAACGTTGTATTAACGTTTCTTGCTTCGGTTATAAGAACGCTATTCAAAACGTTATTAGAACGTTATTCAATTCTCGTGTTATATAAGCGTTATATTAACGTTCTTGCTCGGTTATAAGAACGCTTATTCAAAACGTTATTAGAACGTTCAATTCTCGTGTTATATAAACGTTGTATTAACGTTCTTGCTCGGTTATAAGAACGCTATTCAAAACGTTATTAGAACGTTCAATTCTCTTGTTATATAAACGTTGTATTAACGTTCTTGCTCGGTTATAAGAACTTTATTCAAAACGTTATTAGAACGTTCAATTCTCGTGTTATATAAACGTTGTATTAACGTTCTTGCTCGGTTATAAGAACGCTATTCAAAACGTTATTAGAACGTTCAATTCTCTTGTTATATAAACGTTGTATTAACGTTTCTTGCTCGGTTATAAGAACGCTTATTCAAAACGTTATTAGAACGTTCAATTCTCTTGTTATATAAGCGTTGTATTAACGTTCTTGCTCGGTTATAAGAACGCTTATTCAAAACGTTATTAGAACGTTCAATTCTCGTGTTATATAAACGTTGTATTAACGTTCTTGCTCGGTTATAAGAACTTTATTCAAAACGTTATTAGAACGTTCAGTTCTCGTTCTTGTTATATAAGCGTTGTATTAACGTTCTTGCTCGGTTATAAGAACTTTATTCAAAACGTTATCAGAACGTTCAGTTCTCTTGTTATATAAACGTTGTATTAACGTTCTTGCTCGGTTATAAGAACTTTATTCAAAACGTTATCAGAACGTTCAGTTCTCTTGTTATATAAGCGTTGTATTAACGTTCTTGCTCGGTTATAAGAACGTTATTCAAAACGCGTTATTAGAACGTTCAGTTCTCTTGTTATATAAACGTTGTATTAACGTTCTTGCTCGGTTATAAGAACGTTATTCAAAACGTTATTAGAACGTTCAGTTCTCGTGTTATATAAACGTTGTATTAACGTTCTTGCTCGGTTATAAGAACTTTATTCAAAACGTTATTAGAACGTTCAGTTCTCGTGTTATATAAACGTTGTATTAACGTTCTTGCTCGGTTATAAGAACGTTATATTCAAAACGTTATTAGAACGTTCAGTTCTCGTGTTATATAAACGTTGTATTAACGTTCTTGCTCGGTTATAAGAACTTTATTCAAAACGTTATTAGAACGTTCAGTTCTCGTGTTATATAAACGTTGTATTAACGTTCTTGCTCGGTTATAAGAACGTTATTCAAAACGCGTTATTAGAACGTTCAGTTCGTGTCGTTGTATTAACGTTCTCTCGTTATAAGAACTATATAAGAACGTTGTATTAACGTTGTATTGCTCGGTTATAAGAACGCTTATTCAAAACGTTATTAGAACGTTCAATTCTCGTGTTATATAAGCGTTGTATTAACGTTCTTGCTCGGTTATAAGAACGCTATTCAAAACGTTATTAGAACGTTCAATTCTCGTGTTATATAAACGCGTTGTATTAACGTTCTTGCTCGGTTATAAGAACGTTTATTCAAAACGTTATTAGAGACGTTCAATTCTCGTGTTATATAAACGTTGTATTAACGTTCTTGCTCGGTTATAAGAACGTTATTCAAAACGTTATTAGAACGTTCAATTCTCGTGTTATATAAACGTTGTATTAACGTTCTTGCTCGGTTATAAGAACTTATTCAAAACGTTATTAGAACGTTCAATTCTCGTGTTATATAAACGTTGTATTAACGTTCTTGCTCGGTTATAAGAACTTTATTCAAAACGTTATTAGAACGTTCAGTTCTCTTGTTATATAAACGTTGTATTAACGTTCTTGCTCGGTTATAAGAACGCTTATTCAAAACGTTATTAGAACGCTTCAGTTCTCGTGTTATATAAACGTTGTATTAACGTTCTTGCTCGGTTATAAGAACTTTATTCAAAACGTTATTAGAACGTTCAGTTCTCGTGTTATATAAACGTTGTATTAACGTTCTTGCTCGGTTATAAGAACTTTATTCAAAACGTTATTAGAACGCTTCAGTTCTCGTGTTATATAAACGTTGTATTAACGTTCTTGCTCGGTTATAAGAACTTTATTCAAAACGTTATTAGAACGTTCAGTTCTCGTGTTATATAAACGTTGTATTAACGTTCTTGCTCGGTTATAAGAACTTTATTCAAAACGCGTTATTAGAACGTTCAGTTCTCGTGTTATATAAACGTTGTATTAACGTTCTTGCTCGGTTATAAGAACGTTTATTCAAAAACGTTATTAGAATTAGAACGTTCAGTTCTCGTGTTATATAAACGTTGTATTAACGTTCTTGCTCGGTTATAAGAACTTTATTCAAAACGTTATTAGAACGTTCAGTTCTCGTTGTTATATAAACGCGCGTTGTATTAACGTTCTTGCTCGGTTATAAGAACGCTATTCAAAACGTTATTAGAACGTTCAGTTCTCGTGTTATATAAACGTTGTATTAACGTTCTTGCTCGGTTATAAGAACTTTATTCAAAACGTTATTAGAACGTTCAGTTCTCGTGTTATATAAACGTTGTATTAACGTTCTTGCTCGGTTATAAGAACTTTATTCAAAACGTTATTAGAACGTTCAGTTCTCGTGTTATATAAACGTTGTATTAACGTTCTTGCTCGGTTATAAGAACTTTATTCAAAAACGTTATTAGAACGTTCAGTTCTCTTGTTATATAAACGTTGTATTAACGTTTGCTCGGTTATAAGAACTTTATTCAAACCGTTATTAGAACGTTCAGTTCTCGTGTTATATAAGCGTATAAACGTTCTTGCTTTATAAGAACGCTTATTAACGTTATTAGAGCGCAATTCGGTTATAAGAACGTTTTATAAGCTCGGTTCAAAATTCAAAAGCGTTATTAGAACGTTCAATTCTCGTGTTATATAAACGTTGTATTAACGTTCTTGCTCGGTTATAAGAACTTTATCAAAACGTTATTAGAACGCTCAATTCTGTTATATAAATTAACGTTCATGCTCGATTATAAGAGCGTTGTATTAACGCTTCTTGCTCGGTTATAAGAACTTTATTCAAAACCGTTATTAGAACGTTCAGTTCTCTTGTTATATAAGCGTTGTATTAACGTTCTTGCTCGGTTATAAGAACGCTTATTCAAAACGTTATTAGAACGTTCAGTTCTCGTGTTATATAAACGTTGTATTAACGTTCTTGCTCGGTTATAAGAACTTTATTCAAACCGTTATTAGAACGTTCAGTTCTCTTGTTATATAAACGTTGTATTAACGTTCTTGCTCGGTTATAAGAACGCTTTTATTCAAAACGTTATTAGAACGTTCAGTTCTCGTGTTATTTAAACGTTGTATTAACGTTCTTGCTCGGTTATAAGAACTTTATTCAAACCGTTATTAGAACGTTCAGTTCTCTTGTTATATAAACGTTGTATTAACGTTCTTGCTCGGTTATAAGAACGCTTATTCAAAACGTTATCAGAACGTTCAGTTCTCGTGTTATTTAAACGTTGTATTAACGTTCTTGCTCGGTTATAAGAACTTTATTCAAACCGTTATTAGAACGTTCAGTTCTCTTGTTATATAAACGTTGTATTAACGTTCTTGCTCGGTTATAAGAACGCTATTCAAAACGTTATTAGAACGTTCAGTTCTCGTGTTATATAAACGTTGTATTAACGTTCTTGCTCGGTTATAAGAACTTTATTCAAAACGTTATTAGAACGTTCAGTTCTCTTGTTATATAAACGTTGTATTAACGTTCTTGCTCGTTATAAGAACGCTTTATTCAAAACGTTATTAGAACGTTCAGTTCTCGTGTTATATAAACGTTGTATTAACGTTCTTGCTCGGTTATAAGAACGCTATTCAAAACGTTATTAGAACGTTCAATTCTCGTGTTATATAAACGTTGTATTAACGTTCTTGCTCGGTTATAAGAACGCTTCATTCAAAAACGTTATTAGAACGTTCAATTCTCGTGTTATATAAACGTTGTATTAACGTTCTTGCTCGGTTATAAGAACGCTTATTCAAAACGCGTTATTAGAACGCTCAGTTCTCGTGTTATATAAACGTTGTATTAACGTTCTTGCTCGGTTATAAGAACGCTATTCAAAACGTTATTAGAACGTTCAGTTCTCGTGTTATATAAACGTTGTATTAACGTTATTGCTCGGTTATAAGAACTTTATTCAAAACGCGTTATTAGAACGTTCAATTCTCTTGTTATATAAACGTTGTATTAACGTTCTTGCTCGGTTATAAGAACGCGTTATTCAAAACGCGCTATTAGAACGTTCAATTCTCGTGTTATATAAACGTTGTATTAACGTTCTTGCTCGGTTATAAGAACGCTTATTCAAAACGTTATTAGAACGCTCAATTCTCTTGTTATATAAACGTTGTATTAACGTTCTTGCTCGGTTATAAGAACGCTATTCAAAACGTTATTAGAACGCTTCAGTTCTCTTGTTATATAAACGTTGTATTAACGTTCATGCTCGGTTATAAGAACGCTTATTCAAAACGTTATTAGAACGTTCAATTCTCTTGTTATATAAATTATATAAACGTTGTATTAACGTTCTTGCTCGGTTATAAGAACTTTATTCAAAACGTTATTAGAACGTTCAGTTCTCGTGTTATATAAACGTTGTATTAACGTTCTTGCTCGGTTATAAGAACGCTTATTCAAAAGCGTTATTAGAAACGTTCAATTCTCTTGTTATATAAACGTTGTATTAACGTTCTTGCTCGGTTATAAGAACGCTATTCAAAACGTTATTAGAACGTTCAGTTCTCGTGTTATATAAACGTTGTATTAACGTTCTTGCTCGGTTATAAGAACGCTATTCAAAACGTTATTAGAACGTTCAATTCTCGTGTTATATAAACGTTGTATTAACGTTCTTGCTCGGTTATAAGAACGCTATTCAAAACGTTATTAGAACGTTCAGTTCTCGTGTTATATAAACGTTGTATTAACGTTCTTGCTCGGTTATAAGAACGCTATTCAAAACGTTATTAGAACGTTCAGTTCTCGTGTTATATAAACGTTGTATTAACGTTTATTGCTCAGTTATAAGAACTTTATTCAAAAACGTTATTAGAACGTTCAATTCTCTTGTTATATAAACGTTGTATTAACGCGTTCTTGCTCGGTTATAAGAACTTTATTCAAAACGTTATTAGAACGTTCAATTCTCTTGTTATATAAACGTTGTATTAACGTTCTTGCTCGGTTATAAGAACTTTATTCAAAACGTTATTAGAACGTTCAATTCTCTTGTTATATAAACGCGTTGTATTAACGTTCTTGCTCGGTTATAAGAACTTTATTCAAAACGTTATTAGAACGCTTCAATTCTCTTGTTATATAAACGTTGTATTAACGTTCTTGCTCGGTTATAAGAACGCTATTCAAAACGCGTTATTAGAACGTTCAATTCTCGTGTTATATAAACGCTTGTATTAACGCTTCTTGCTCGGTTATAAGAACTTTATTCAAAACGTTATTAGAACGTTCAATTCTCTTGTTATATAAACGTTGTATTAACGTTCTTGCTCGGTTATAAGAACTTTATTCAAAACGTTATTAGTTCAACGCGTTGTATTAACGTTCTCTTGTTATATAAGACGTTGTATTAACGTTGTATTAACGTTCTTGCTCGGTTATAAGAACGCTTATTCAAAACGTTATTAGAACGTTCAATTCTCGTGTTATATAAACGTTGTATTAACGTTCTTGCTCGGTTATAAGAACGCTTATTCAAAACGTTATTAGAACGTTCAATTCTCTTGTTATATAAACGTTGTATTAACGTTCTTGCTCGGTTATAAGAACTTTATTCAAAACGTTATTAGAACGTTCAGTTCTCTTGTTATATAAACGTTGTATTAACGTTCATGCTCTCGTTATAAGAACGCTTATTCAAAACGTTATTAGAACGTTCAATTCTCGTGTTATATAAACGTTGTATTAACATTATTGCTTGGTTATATGAACGTTATTCAAAACGTTATCAGAACATATAATTCTCCTTATATAAACATTCTCTTAATGTTCTTCTAAGATTAAGAAAAAATGTTCTTAAGTTTCAATCACTTATATAAACGTTCTCTCAATATTTTTTGCATATAATATATGACAATCATTTTATGAAAGCACCTTAAACAGGAGAACCTAAAACAAGAACCAATTAAGCTATAAACACCATTTTTTAAATCTCCAGAACACAGCCTGTGGATAATACGGTGTGGTGCAGTGATACTTGCTGTGAGGCCATTATTGGACGTTAAATTTTGAATTCTAAAATGACAGTAATAGGGTTAAAATAAAGCAGCGCTTTATCACAGGACAGTGATAGTGCATCATCACAAGGACTCGCAGTGGAGCTTCAAAATAATGCTGAGGCGTTTTTGCGCTAATCTTCAACCCTAGAACATTTTGATTGAAACAGGGTTGACACAAAACACATTTTTAAAAGAGAAACAAGTTATTTATAATTAAATAATAATGTGGGATTTAGCGGGTTTGAAGTGAAAGTATTTTATGAATGTATACTATATGCGGAGAGCATTCACTCAGTATTGTTATCTCATTTTTGACCGAAGTGGATTTTAGAGGCTTTTGCATCTGAACTCTTCATATGAATTCCAAAATTACAGTAACAGGATTGAAATAATGTATTGCTTAAAGGAACACTCCACCTTTTTTGAAAATAGGCTCATTTTCCAGCTCCCCTAGAGTTAAACCTAGAGTTCGAAAGCATTCAGCCGATCTCCGGGTCTGGCGGTAGCACTTTTAGCTTAGCATAATCCATTGATTCTGATTAGATCTTTAGCATCTCGCTAGAGTTTCGTCCAGAGTTTCGATATTCTTCCTATTTAAAACATGACTCTTCTGTAGTTACATCGTGTACTAAGACCGACGGAAAATGAAAAGTTGTGATTTTTCTAGACCGATATGGCTAGGAACTATCTCTCATTCCTGCATAATAATCAAGGAACAATAGGAAACAATAGGAAAAATATCTAAAGTCTTTGGTCATTTTTGAGCGAGATGCTAACGGTCTAATCAGATTCAATGATGTATGCTAAGCTATGCTAAAAGTGCTACCGCCAGACCCGGAGATCAGCTGAATGGATCGAAAACGCAACTGTTTAGCTCTAGGAAAATGAGCCTATTTTAAAAAAATAGTAGGGTGTTCCTTTAAGGGTCAGGGCTTAGGTTAGTAATGACACATAACTTCATCAAGCTTGATAGTTCAGCTCTGTTATGAGATAAACACCATTTTTAATCACCAGAACAACCTGAATATTACTGTGGTGCAATGACATTTAATAGCTGAGGCCATTATTAGACTGATCTTCAAACCTTGAATATTTTGTATGTAACAGGGTTGACACAAAACATATTTTTCAAAGAACAATTGCATGAGTTATTAATAATTATTTAAATTGTATGTATGATTTATTACCAGCCACAATAAACTCAGTCATCAATTCAAATTTATGTATATGAATTCCAAAATTAGTCACATGGTTAAAAGACATGATAGTGATACAGTAGTGCTTGCCGTGCAGCTACAAAATACGTTGCATTTTGAATTCTAAGCCTACACGACTAATGCAACCATGCATCCTACAAAATGAGTAAATTAAACCTAAGACTGGTTTATATGAGACACACATCACTCTTGACTTGACTCTAAACACTCGTCAGTGCTGTCAGGGGTGTGCTTACTCCCAGCCGCCTAAAAGAATCAGCACACTTCCTCTGGTCTGGGACTAACCTGGGCCATGTGTTCAGCAGTAATTCTTCCCCTCCAGAACGGGTAAATACCCTCAGCAGAGCCCATATCAAATTCTACGGAAACAAAGACAGCAAGCGCTGAGAGGGACGACTGCGCACTCGCAGCCATAATGAGCCATCTGTTCAGCCATGGCAGTGCAAACCAAATGTCATCAAACTGTGCTCCTTCTCTCCCGCCCGCTCTCGCTTCCTCACCTCGTCTTCATAGCAGGTGAACCGCAGTCAGAGAGCATCACTAATGCTCGGCGTCACAGTTAACAGTGGAGTTTTGCAGTGAAATCTGTTTGTATCAGTGACAGACGATGTCAAGTTCAATACGGCCGATCATTTTAAATGTATCTCAGGGAAAATCTATGGGAATTCTGTTTTGTGAACGGAGTTAAATGTTTCGGTGCTGAAAGAATTATACGCAATGAAAATAACCAATTAACATGCAAATGCGTAGAATTTGTACCAATGTATATAAATGGGCATTAGGATTCTGTTGGTACAAATACACTGATCAGGCATAGCATTATGACCTAATATTGTGTTTGTCTCCCTTTTGCTGCCAAAACAGCCCTGACCCGTCAAGGCATGGACTCCACTAGACCCCCTGAAGGTGTGCTGTGTGATCTGGCACCAAGATGTTAGCAGCAGATCCTTTAAGTCCTGTCAGTTGCGAGGTGAAGCCTCGCATTATCCTGCTGAAAGAGGCCACAGCCACCAGGGAATACCGTTTCAATGAAAGGGTGAACATGGTCTGCAACAATGCTTGGGTAGGTGGTACGTGTCAAAGTAACATCCACATGGATGGCAGGACCCAAGGTTTCCCAGCAGAACATTGCCCAAAGCATCACACTGCCTCCGCCGGCTTGCCTTCTTCCCATAGTGCATCCTGGTGCCATGTGTTCCCCAGGTAAGTGACGCACACGCACCCGGAGATCCACATGATGTAAAAGAAAATGTGATTCATCAGACCAGGCCACCTTCTTCCATTGCTCTGTGGTCCAGTTCTGATGTTCACGTGCCCACTGTTGGCACTTTCGGTGGTGGACAGGGGTCAGCATGGGCACCCTGACTGCTCTGCGGCTATGCAGCCCCATACGCAACAAACTGTGATGCACTGTGTATTCTGACACCTTTCTATCAGAACCAGCATTAACTTCTTGAGCAATTTGAGCTACAGCAGCTTGTCTGTTTCATCGGACCACACGGGCCAGCCTTCGCTCCCCACGTGCCTCATTGAGCCTTGGCCGCCCATGACCCTGTCTCCTGTTCACCACTGTTCCTTCCTTGGAGCACTTTTGATAGATACTGACCACTGCAGACTGGGAACACCCCACAAGAGCTGCAGTTTTGGAGATGCTCTAACCCAGTCGTCTAGCCATCACAATTTGGCCCTTGTCAAACTCGCTCAAATCCTTATGCTTGCCCATTTTTCCTGCTTCTAACACATCAACTTTGAGGACAAAATGTTCACTTGCTGCCTAATATATCCCACCCACTAACAGGTGCCGTGATGAAGAGATAATCAGTGTTATTCACTTTACCTGTCAGTGGTCATAATGTTATGCCTGATTGGTGTGAGATTTTATATATATATATATATATATATATATATATATATATATATAAAAACAAACCACACACAAATAATGCAGACAAACTAAAATACATCTTCAATTAAATATTTAATGTCAACAACCATTTCTGCAACATACATTTATAGCCATTAGAAATGCATGTGTGTGATGACGCAAAACAGACTTGAGATAAGAAAGCATTTAAATAGACATTTGAAATACAAGTTCTTGGCAAATGAGTCTTGAGAAGGTTTCACGCAGCAGTTCCTCACCAAAAAAAGTGTTTGTCCTCCATTCAAATAACCATAGAATATATAATAGGCACCTTGCTTAAACCATGCAAAATAGTGAATACATATGAATACATTCTGAAGAGAATTTTGGTTTTTAACAAGTAAATTCATAAACCGCTTACAGTAACCGGTCAGAATAAAATATTGTAAAGGGTACTGAGTGTGAAAATGCAAAAGAAAGGCACATAAAATATATAAAAAAGGGTTGATGAGAACTTGGGCTGTGAGATAGATTGGCCCACTTGGTGCAGAACATGATGTATTTTGGATTCCATATGCTCAGTGAAATGGTGATTGTAGAGGAAATGAACAAATGTCTCTGAAGGCGTTATTCTTCAGAGGGTGGGGTTGTATCCAGCGGTGTCTCCTGGGTAACACTATCCATCTCTGCAGGTTCAGAGCTCTCAGTTGATGGACTCTTCTCATGGGCGGCACCTTCTTCCTCCGCCTGGCTTTTATCCGCTTCTGTGTTACTACTCTCATCAAACCCTGGCCCTTCGGCCTGCGGGCCGTCGCCATCGTAGATGATGTCCTCTGGGTTGGGTGCGGGTGGACAGAAATCTTCATCAGGGAGGAGATGATGAAACACTGATTCAGCCTGAAAGTAAAAACAGAAACGATCATATTTTTGTCTAAATCAACAGCCTACAGGCAATATCTGATCTGTAGAATGTAGTGTCTGCCTCCCTCTGCTGGACTCACCAGTTTAATGGAGTAGTCGCTGCCCAGGCTGCTATCAGGACCAGTGCACACGTGAGCGTTGCTCGGCAGGCTGTAGCTGCTGCTGTCCAGGGCTGACGTGTCCCTCATGTTGAAGTACATGACCCACAGCACTGCAGGCTTGCTTCTCTCCTCGGCACCTGCACATGATGTTTAAGCAATCATTTTGTTTCTGCCTTTTCTGTCTTGAAAGACATTGACTTTGCATTTTAGATGTCTTGCCCTTGACAATTCCAACAAATTTTAAGCCAAACCTGGGTCAGTCTACATTAGGGGTGATGACGAGGCCTAGATCAGGGGTGTCCAAACTCTGTCCTGGAGGGCCACTGTCTGCTAAATTTAGCTCCTACTTGCCTCAACACACCTGTCTGCAAGTTTCTAGTATGCCTAGTAATGCTGTGTTCTCAAATTTGTATTTTTCCCAAAGTCATAGTAGTTAAGGCCACCTAATATAAAGTGGGCCCAGTTTAACTGAGACTTGAGAGTTTGAGACTGTGAACTGTGGTACATTGATCAACCCCAACCTCAACGAGACACGTCATTTGACGTCACTTCCAAGAAGTTCTGCTTCCAATGAGCATAAGAGCGTGTAAACATTAGACATTACATTTATGTAATAATGCCTTCATTTTTTTCTTTTCATCAGCGATTTGATGTTGTTTTGCCATAATTGACACAAAAACACAATATGCTCTCATTGTGTCATGGCAACATTATGTGGTTAACATGTGAACGTGACTCTGATTGCCTGGAACTCACTGAGGTCTGAGGCATTTCATTTGGGACATTCCCACGTCCAACCTCGTCTGGAACGCAGCATCAGACCTTGATTAGCTGGTTCAGGTGTTTTTAAATATAAAGTTCAGTCATGACACTCTATTAATCGCTGATTGGTTCTTTCAGTTCTACGACACCAACCAATCAGAGGTACTTCCTCATTTACGTGGCATTATTTACATTATATACTGTATGCTAGCCGCTATCAGCACGCCACACAATATGAGAACTCCTATAATCCCACATCCTCCCCAGCACCACCAGTTAGAGATCTGCTACGGGGGGTTATATCATTCTGCAGCAGCCTTTCCTTGTTGTTATCTTGACTAAGCTGAACATTATGTATTTGCTCAGCAGCAGCAGCGTAGCAGATCTCGTCCCCCTAATAAAATGCTGGTTGAATCTATTCACTCCGAGAGTTGTCATGATTGAATTGGAGCTGAACTTTGCAGGACGGTGGCCCTCCAGGAGCAGGAGTGGACACCCCTGACCTAGATGGAATCTATTCACTTTTCCCAAATGTTCTGCACTTATTTTAAGGGGAAATCTCTTGCAATTCTATATCGGGAATGGATTTAAATGTGGTCAAATGTTTAGGAGCTGAAAGTACTACACTCAATAATCAAATGAGCAAAATTTTTTATAAATTAACATGTAAATGCAAAATATTGTAGAAATGTATTAATGTTGGGTGTTAGGATTATGTTGGCACAGATTCTGTTAGATTAGTATGAATGGCGTTATTGTCATTTATGTGAAAAATCAAATGCTGTTGTGGTGATGAAGGAAATCAACACCAATTCATTAATATTAATGGACTATTAATATAACTATCATTATACACTCACCTAAAGGATTATTAGGAACACCATACTAATACTGTGTTTGACCCCCTTTCGCCTTCAGAACTGCCTTAATTCTATGTGGCATTGATTCAACAAGGTGCTGAAAGCATTCTTTAGAAATGTTGGCCCATATTGATAGGATAGCATCTTGCAGTTGATGGAGATTTGTGGGATGCACATCCAGGGCACGAAGCTCCCGTTCCACCACATCCCAAAGATGCTCTATTGGGTTGAGATCTGGTGACTGTGAGGGCCATTTTAGTACAGTGAACTCATTGTCATGTTCAAGAAACCAATTTGAAATGATTCAAGCTTTGTGACATGGTGCATTATCCTGCTGGAAGTAGCCATCAGAGAATGGGTACATGGTGGTCATAAAGGGATGGACATGGTCAGAAACAATGCTCAGGTAGGCCGTGGCATTTAAACGATGCCCAATTGGCACTAAGGGGCCTAAAGTGTGCCAAGAAAACATCCCCCACACCATTACACCACCACCAGCAGCCTGCACAGTGGTAACAAGGCATGATGGATCCATGTTCTCATTCTGGCAACATTTTTCCAGTCTTCAACTGTCCAATTTTGGTGAGCTTGTGCAAATTGTAGCCTCTTTTTCCTATTTGTAGTGGAGATGAGTGGTACCCGGTGGGGTCTTCTGCTGTTGTAGCCCATCCGCCTCAAGGTTGTGCGTGTTGTGGCTTCACAAATGCTTTGCTGCATACCTCGGTTGTAACGAGTGGTTATTTCAGTCAAAGTTGCTCTTCTATCAGCTTGAATCAGTCGGCCCATTCTCCTCTGACCTCTAGGATCAACAAGGCATTTTCGCCCACAGGACTGCCGCATACTGGATGTTTTTCCCTTTTCACACCATTCTTTGTAAACCCTAGAAATGGTTGTGCGTGACAATCCCAGTAACTGAGCAGATTGTGAAATACTCAGACCGGCCCGTCTGGCACCAACAACCATGCCACGTTAAAATAACGACCATAAATAAAGTGACAACCATAAAATAAAGTGAAACAAAGAACAAGGCTGTGGAAAGATTTTGAAAGTGAACATTAGAACCCCAAATGTATGCTACTGAGAGAGTTTGCACCCTTGCATAAATGTGAGGTGCTTTCATACACACAATACGTATGCACACAGTATGTTTGTAACAACATGAATGATGTAAGACGACGACATGTTGGTGCTGTTTTTTTTATATGAAAGGAGCAATGAGAACTTCAGCACCAAGGACAGCGGAAATCATTTGATGAGTTGATGGAAAGACCATAGACAGATCTGACTACATTTGAATTTACTTTGCGACCATTAAAAAAATATGCTCTATATAGAATGAACATAGTATGAATGAAATTCAGACGTACTAACCAGAGATTGCCTTAAAGGGTAAGTTCACCCAAAAATTCATTACTCATCCTCATGTCGTTCGACACCCGTAAAACCTCCGTTCATCTTCAGAACACAAATGAAGATATTTTTGTTGAAATCCGATGGCTCAGAAAGGCCTCCATGTCATTTCCTCTCTCAAGACCCATAAAAGGTACTAAAGACGTCGTTACAATGTCCATCTCACTCCAGTGGTTCTACAATAATTTTATGAAGCGACGAGAATAGTTTTTGTGCCAAAAACCCCCCCAACTAAATAACGACTTGTATAGAGATGGCCAATTTCAAAACACTGCTTCATGAAGCTTTGGAGTGTTATGCATCAGTGTATGCAAAGTTGGTTTCTGTCATTGTAGGCATGAAGATTTCACTTCAAGTGTTCTTTAAATAAGTTTAGTTTTAGTTATTTGATGCTATAAAAGCGAGGGGTGTGACGTCATGATTGACAGCTGAGATTGAGAGCTTCTCTGAGTGAAGTTGTCACTGAGGCACTAACAGACTTTTTTTCTGGATTTTTGGGAGGAGATTGGAGCTTTAGCTTTAATTTCTACATTTCCATAACCGTTTATTTCACACAGACACAATGAATTGTTCTGCATCTGCGAGAGTGTGGGCGGGATTTTGATATCATGGCTCTACTTCCTGCTCTCTACTGCGCAAGCCCCGGTCCCGAGGTCACTATACTGCGCAGACTCTGTCCAAAATCTGCACAAGATGTCAGCGTCATATTCGGACCTCTGGGAGCTTCAATTACTTCAGCGGAAGAGAATAAAGTCACGCCGTCCATATTTTTTTTCGGTCTATGATTATGCAGCGTTAGCATTACCCATTACGCTTATTTTGGATAAAGGTTGCAGGCTTGCCTTCCAGTGGCTTTGGTACTACATCCGCCATGTTGTTACTGTCACATGACCTATGGCAGAGGTGGGGGACTCGAGTCACATGACTTGACTCGAGTCAGACTTAAGTCGCACTTTTAGGACTTGAGACTTGCTTGACAAATATTAATAAAAGACATGACTTGAGACTTGACTTGGACTTGAGTTAAATGACTCTAAATAACTTGTTTTTGTTTAATAGATAAATGTTTTTGAATGCACCGCAACTTAACCACGTGACACAGCAGGCAAGCAGAGAGAGCTAACGTAAGAGACAGACGTGAATTAACCGGAATGAACATGGAAGGTGCTAGGCCAAGTTTCCATGGTAATCAGTCACTCACGGATCATGGCACGCCCATGCTCGCACCCGCGTTCAGTGCTGCCAGATTGGGCGGGTTGCCGGGTTCCAGGCCGTGTTATATCCATAATTTTCATACGAAGAGGTCGCAATGAGGAGTTCAAAATTTGCACAAAAAAAACCCTCTCCGCTACGGAACCGTCAAGCACTGTAAGGTGAAATGTGGTGTCCGACTTGATGGATAACTGTATATTATACATTTCTTGTTGAATAATTAACCAGTTTTGCTGAAGACGCCTACTGTGAGTGCGTAGCGTTGTGTTTGTGTGTGTGTGTGTGTGTGTGTGTGTGTGTGTGTGTGTGTGTGTGTGTGTGTGTGTGTGTGTGTGTGTGTGTGTGTGTGTTATACAGAATATCCACGGGGGTGTTACTAGTATCTCAATTCACAGATTGTTTGTTTCTATATAAAAATGTCGACACGATGTAAAGTATTTGCTCTGGCTCTTGTTTTCAATCATTTTGCTCCGTTTGTGCTTGTTGTCAACTGTTGACATTGTAGGCTACTGGCGGTTCGTCTGTGCTGTATTTGTGATTGGACGGCCGGGTTAAAGTCACTCCACCACTTCTGTGCATGTTCTGCAATGGAGTGGATTTTTGACAAATTATGTAACAAAAATAAATTTTTATAGTCTCCCATTGATTGAAATTATATAAATAAAAAATGCTTAAATCCCCCCAACACTGCACAAATGTAAAGCATTTTAGTAAAACATGATTAAAGTGAGTAATATTACATTTTGTCTATTTTTTTTTTCTTCATTTGGGGTCAAAAAAACCCAGATAGCTTACATAAATAGCATTTTAAGCCAATTAAGCAAAAAAACCAACAAAAAAAATTAAAAATTAAATAAAAAATAAAACTATCAATTAGACACAGGTCAGAAAAAACGGGTATAACACTTGACATTCTGTCCCCCTCACTTTTGAAATGATGGCTACGCCCCTAAAATCAATCAACTATTATTGAAGAAATACAAAGCCTTTATTTCATCATGGCATTAATATTTTAAAAACAGGTGACAAGTACTGCACACCTACGTGTGCTAGCTAATGAGCCTTCGTCAGGGTGTGAGCAACAAACACAATCTGAGTTCTCTGAAGTTTATTAGTCATATAACAATCACATGGTCACGCTGTACAGGACTAGCAGGAGAGAGTAAATTCAAATAATACAAAGAGAACGCATCTCACCCAATATATTGGCCTAATTTCAGTTACATTTACATTTTAGGCTATGTAGTTTTAATGTTTAGAATTTATATTATATTAACAACTCGGCTGTATGTTGACACCTTTCGAGTAGAAATGCATATTGCAATTTTTGTTGCAAATAAAACTCCCATAGTCCATAACTACTGGAGTTTTAGCTTATTTTAATATATAAATTCAGTTCAATCATCAAACATTTGTATGACTTGCTTGACCAAAGCTATGACTTGACTTGATTCTCACAAAAATGACTTGGACTTGCTTGAGACGTGAAGGTTAAGCCTTGAGACTTGCGTGTGATTTACTCCCACATCTGACCTATGGCGTCAGTTGCGTTGCTTCGCTTCCATTCATAAATCTTCTCTAGTGGCTTCATGGGATAGTAAAGTGTCCATCGAATGTGCACTTCAGAATCTCAGCAGAAGTAGTAGGTCACCCGGGTGCTTTTCGCCTACTGTTTTTCGAATACTATGTATTTGGACATACTGCTCTTTTGCCGTACTGTTTTTTGCATACTATATAGTCGAGAAGTATTCAATTTGAGACGCGGCGACAGTTGTGTCTACTTTTCAGATTCTTCTGGTCAAGAAACACAGACAGGAATAATCAACACATGTAAAGCAACAAATCAAACTGTGTTTCGTTTCACATAACTCTCTAGACTGGTGAAAGACTGCAGACTGCTTTAGTTAGGCCACGAGACAAAAGTGGGAATAATATTGACAAAAAACTGCACTTCTCATATACACCTCTGCCAGTTTTAAAAGACTGATGTTGATTTATCACTAGATGAGTCATTGTTAATATTTTGCTAGTGGCTGCATGACGTAGGTCATCTAATCTCTTTTTCTCCTTCTCCTTTGATGACATCTTAGGCGAGACGGGCTCTATGGTCCAAAAGAAGAGCAGAGAATCTCAAGAGTGTGTGTGCGTGTATGTCGCTGGTCCGTTTAAAGCGTAAAGCTGTCAGTCTGTATCATTACCCTTTAAATACACGAGCCTCTGCCGCAAAAAGGTGGGAAAAGAAAGGCTAGAAAAAGCGAGAGGGAGAAGGTGTCAGTCTGAAATGTCAGAACGGTCATTACCCAAATGTCACACAATTATGACGCGTGTTCCTTTTCCTGCCCGGAGTGGCCCGGTGATTTGCTTAATTTGGCGAGGGGGAGAGGTGTGGCGGCATCAATGTTTAACGCCGCTTCAAATACACCACCCATCCTTCCCTCTGAATGCTGCCGGGTCACTGATTCACAAAACGCTGAAGCCTTTAACTGAACACACACAGCCAAACAATCTCTTCTATTATAGAGTCCAGACAGCCAAGAACATACGACTAGATATTACAGTATATGGATGAAGAGAAACAGAGTTTGGGACTTGGGATTTATAATGATATATCAATGCATAAAAACAACAATAATAATATAATACAAGAATTTTTTTTTATTCTGATTGGTTGACCAACATTCTAAGGTGTGTCATTATTTTCAGGGGAACCGTGCGTGCTAAAGGTGTTCCAGGCAGGTCTTGACCGTATTACAGTTCCATATAATTTCACCAAATGATTTCAGTTATTTCAAAGGTCCTTACAGCCTATAACAAACGTCTTGAAATACAACATCTGAACAATGTCTTGAGGTGTGGTAACTGTAGTATAAGTGCCATTGAATTATTAGAAAATTCGGCCACACTTTATATTAGGTGGCCTTAACTACTATGTACTTGCATCAAAAATAAGTACAATGTACGTATTGTGTTCATATTGTATTGCTGTACACTTTTGCTGATGTTGAGGTGGGATACGGGTAAAGTTAGGGACAGGTGTGGAGGTATGAGTAAGTTTAAGGGTAGGGTTAGGTGTAAGGGAAGGGTCAACAGTGTAATTATAAATGTAACTACAGAAATTAATAACAGATGTAATTACATGCAGGTAGAATGTAAAAACATGCATGTACACAATAAGTGCATTGTATCAAATTATTCATTTAAATGTTAGTACAAAGTAGTTAAGGCCACTTAATATAATGTGGGCCCCAAAATTCTTCACGCTTAGTGTTGTGGCCGCATAACCACCTCGAGTGTGCATTATTTTCTAATAATTCAACAGCCCATCATCAATTATTCCTTACATATACACTCCTTTTGAAAAGTTTGGGGTCAGTAAAGATATTTTTTTTTTTATTTTTTTTTTTTAAGATTCACTTTTATTAACATTAAAATGATCAAAAGTGACAGTAAAGACACTTCTGAAGGATCATGTAACACTGAAGACTGGAGAAATGCTGATAATTCGGGAATAAATTTCATTTTAAAATATATTCAAATCAATAAAATAAAATCATATTAAATTATGATATTTCATTAATAAATATAATAAATATAAACTATGAATAAAAAATATATAATAATCATATAAAATAAATAATACATATTAATTAGTGCTGCCAAATCGATCTAAATGCATCTAACATAAAAGTTTGAAATATATATATATATATATATATATATATATATATATATATATATATATATATATATATATATATATATATATATATATATATAATTTACAAATCTCATAAACTTATATTTTATTCACAATAGAATATAGATAACATATCAAATGTTGAAAGTGAGACATTTTGAAATGTCATGCCAAATATTGGCTCACTTTGGATTTCATGAGAGCTACACATTCCAAAAAAGTTGGGACAGGTAGCAATAAGAGGCCGGAAAAGTTAAATGTACATATAAGGAACAGCTGGAGGACCAATTAGCAACTTATTAGGTCAATTGGCAACATGATTGGGTATAAAAAGAGCCTCTCAGAGTGGCAGTCTCTCACAGAAGTCAAGATGGGCAGAGGATCACCAATCCCCCCAATGCTGCGGCCAAAAATAGTGGAGCAATATCAGAAAGGAGTTTCTCAGAGAAAAATTGCAAAGAGTTTGAAGTTCTCATCATCTACAGTGCATAATATCATCCAAAGATTCAGAGAATCTGGAACAATCTCCGTGCGTAAGGGTCAAGGCTGGAAAACCATACTGGATGCCGTGATCTTCAGCCCTTAGACGGCACTGCATCACATACAGGAATGCTACTGTAATGGAAATCACAACATGGGCTCAGGAATACTTCCAGAAAACATTGTCGGTGAACACAATCCACTGTGCCATTCGCCGTTGCCAGCTAAAACTCTATAGGTCAAAAAAGAAGCCATATCTAAACATGATCCAGAAGCGCAGGCGTTTTCTCTGGGACAAGGCTCATTTAAAATGGACTGTGGCAAAGTGGAAAACTGTTCTGTGGTCAGACCAATCAAAATTTGAAGTTCTTTTTGGAAAACTGGGACTCCATGTCATCCGGACTAAAGAGGACAAGGACAACCCAAGTTGTTCACAGCACTCAGTTCAGAAGCCTGCATCTCTGATGGGATGGGGTTGCATGAGTGCGTGTGGCATGGGCAGCTTACACATCTGGAAAGGCACCATCAATGCTGAAAGGTATATCCAAGTTCTAGAACAACATATGCTCCCATCCAGACGTCGTCTCTTTCAGGGAAGACCTTGTATTTTCCAACATGACAATGTCAGACCACATACTGCATCAATTACAACATCATGGCTGCGTAGAAGAAGGATCCGGGTACTGAAATGGCCAGCCTCCAGTCCAGATCATTCACCCATAGAAAACATTTGGCGCATCATAAAGAGGAAGATGCGACAAAGAAGACCTAAGACAGTTGAGCAACTAGAAGCCTGTATTAGACAAGAATGGGACAACATTCCTATTCCTAAACTTGAGCAGCTTGTCTCCTCAGTCCCCAGACGTTTGCAGACTGTTATAAAAAGAAGAGGGGATGCCACACAGTGGGAAACATGGCCTTGTCCTACAATCAACTTATTTTTCCCTTAAAATTATAAATTTTCTCAGTTTAAACATTTGATATGTCATCTATGTTGTATTCTGAATAAAATATTGAAATTTGAAACTTCCACATCATTGCATTCTGATTTTATTCACGATTTGTACAGTGTCCCAACTTTTTTGGAATCGGTTTGTTATGTATATGTATATGTATATATATATATATATATATATATATATATATATATATATATATATATATATTTATTTATTCGAAAAGTGGAAATAAATCTTCTAACGTGTGTTTAATAATAAAGTGTTTATCGGTTAGGGGTAGGTGAACAGACATGCACTGAATTATAGATTGTAAAAGTGTGTCAATATCACTGGTCTTAAAAGTGGGTGGGTCTTGTCCCCCCAATTTTTTTTTTTTTTTTTGTTTTTGCTCTCCCAATAAAACTAGTTCCAAATGAGGTGAAAGCAGAAGCAAGCGTTGTGCATCTCTGAGCAACACACTGCAGTGGGGTTTCATTCCTCGTTTGAAGCAAGGATTCAATGTCTCACCCGCAAGTGCAATTTGCAGATTAACTTTTGTATAAAACATACTATTTTATATAAATGTATATTTGGTTAGTATGTATCATCTTATATCTTGAGTGTAACAAGTATACTGAAGTATCTGTAAGTATGTGAGTGTTTGGGCCGACAGCCAGACGACGCAGTGGCTTTCTTTCGGTCATACACACGCACACATGTTCCCAGATGTGACAAATGTCAGATTAGCATACAGCAGCACTCCTGATGGCGGCTAACACATGCCTACAGCTGCAAACCTCCCAAACCGCTGCCACCCTCTAACACAGACTGGCAAACTGCCACACACACACAAAACCTAAACCAACACTGGCCTCTACAACCCTTTAAAATAAATCTGCTTAGATTAAGAAAATACATTTGTAGCAAAATGTGAGTGTTTGCCCATGCAAATCTCACCATCATAAAACTGTTTACACCTGGTATTAAGATGTATCGACACTAAATACAGCTGTAAACGGGGTCTAAAACATTTTGAGCTTGTCCACTTTCGACCACTTCGAGGGGTAGTTGAAAACACATGCGACCGGATTGCTTTAGTAGTGTAAACGTTCATGTGGACGAATGTGTTCAAACAGCCACAAAAGACAGTCTATGCTCCGCCTACTGACCTAATGCGTAAACATTATGGGAAGTGCGCTAGCCAGACGGGATTTAAACTTTATCGGCTGGAGACCCAAGTTTGGTTTGAAAATGAAAAAAGTACCAAGCACAATATTCACTCCCCATTCCTGATTTCTAACACACTCACTGCGTTCGGCGTGGTCTTGTGGCTGTCAGAGCTGAAACAAAAGCTGATGCTCTTTGTGTGTTTTTCTGTTGTCTCCGGATGCGTTCATATGTAAATTGCGTGAGCTTATTTCGTCCATTAGATCGAAAGATCTGAAAACGCCCATACATTTACCCACCTACACTCACCTAAAGGATTATTAGGAACACCTGTTCAATTTCTCATTAATGCAATTATCTAATCAACCAATCACATGGCAGTTGCTTCAATGCATTTAGGGGTGTGGTCCTGGTCAAGACAATCTCCTGAACTCCAAACTGAATGTCAGAATGGGAAAGAATGGGCAATTTTGAGCGTGGCATGGTTGTTGGTGCCAGACGGGCCGGTCTGAGTATTTCACAATCTGCTCAGTTACTGGGATTTTCACGCACAACCATTTCTAGGGTTTACAAAGAATGGTGTGAAAAGGGAAAGACATCCAGTATGCAGCAGTCCTGTGGGCGAAAATGCCTTGTTGATGCTAGAGGTCAGAGGAGAATGGGCCGACTGATTCAAGCTGATAGAAGAGCAACTTTGACTGAAATAACCAATCGTTACAACCAAGGTATGCAGCAAAGCATTTGTGAAGCCACAACACGCACAACCTTGAGGCGGATGGGCTACAACAGCAGAAGACCCCACCGGGTACCACTCATCTCCACTACAAATAGGAAAAAGAGGCTACAATTTGCACAAGCTCACCAAAATTGGACAGTTGAAGACTGGAAAAATGTTGCCTGGTCTGATGAGTCTCGATTTCTGTTGAGACATTCAGATGGTAGAGTCAGAATTTGGCGTAAACAGAATGAGAACATGGATCCATCAAGCCTTGCTACCACGGTGCAGGCTGGTGGTGGTGTAATGGTGTGGGGGATGTTTTCTTGGCACACTTTAGGCCCCTTAGTGCCAATTGGTCATTGTTTAAATGCCACGGCCTACCTGAGCATTGTTTCTGACCATGTCCATCCCTTTATGACCACCATATACCCATTCTCTGATGGCTACTTCCAGCAGGATAATGCACCATGTCACAAAGCTCCAATCATTTCAAATTAGTTTCTTGAACATGACAATGAGTTCACTGTACTAAAATGGCCCCCACAGTCACCAGATCTCAACCCAATAGAGCATCTTTGGGATGTGGTGGAACGGGAGCTTCATGCCCTGGATGTGCATCCCACAAATCTCCATCAACTGCAAGATGCTATCCTATCAATATGGGCCAACATTTCTAAAGAATGCTTTCAGCACCTTGTTGAATCAATGCCACATAGAATTAAGGCAGTTCTGAAGGCGAAAGGGGGTCAAACACAGTATTAGTATGGTGTTCCTAATAATCCTTTAGGTGAGTGTATAGACCCTCCCCTCGAATAAATCGGGACAGAAGTGGTTGAAAGTGGACAAAAGAGATGGATTAAAACACCACGAGTAAACAGGGATGCGTCTGCCTCGTCTACTTGTGACCCGATCGACCAAAACGCATCTTAATACCAGGTGTAAACAGGGCCACAATGAAAGGGTGTTGTAGGTGATTACCAGGGCATTGCTATGCAGTTGTTAATGTATTTGGAGTGGTTTTTATCTAGTCTACACATGGTCATATATGAGCCTCTTTCCGATGGGTTCAAAACCCCCAAGGAAATCTGTTGATTTGTTCCATTTGGCTCCATCATGATCTAAACAGACTCTCTCTCTCTCTCTCTCTCTCTCTCTCTCTCTCTCTCTCTCTCTCACACACACACACACACACACACACACACACCGCTTTGACCATGGGGATGAATGAAGATCTACCCAGGTGACTTTGTCTCTCTGACCTGTTCTGGCCCACTGCTCTTCTTATCTAGCGATTCATCCTCAAGACCTCTGCCAGTATTTGTTCTGACATTTTAATTAAAATAGTACTAGCTCATTCCTGTGATAAAAAGGCTGTGTGTCGCCCAGCGGGGCCCCGCATCTCGCACCCTCCGCTGTGCCGGCCACGCACCTGAGCACACATGCTTACACACATACAAAGAAACAATTAGAACATTTCTATTCTGTCGAGCCACAGAAGTACTTAAATACACAACAAGATTCAATATAAAAAGGCAATGCTTGAAAGCAGAGTATGTGCATGATGGGAGAGTGATAAAGATTAAAGGTGTGGTGAGATGAGATGATGGCTGATAAAGAGAGATTGAGTTTGTTAGATGTGAGGAAGGTTGAGGATGCTGTGGACTCGATGACCTTGATCTTACAGCCATCTTACCATCACACTTATTCTGGAGTCTAGGCTTGCTGCGATAGTCGGTGCGGCACCGCCCCCACCGTCATTTTTATTTTTATAGTAATAAAATCATTTAGTTCAGTTAGAGAACAGACACTACAATTAAAAACTGAACATGTCTGCTCAATACAGTGTGAGTGAGCCAAACGAGAGTCACAACACAAACACAGCAGGACAGGAGTCAGATTTCATTTATCACGAGAGCGAAGAGTTGACAGACAAGATTATCGCGGAAGATTTGGTTTCGAAGCAAAATGTAAAAGCGCCCGTTTAAGTGAGTTTGTCGTTGTACTGTTTTGTTGTTGTGTTTTTCATTAAGAATAATAGGCTAATAAACCCACAATTCAAGCAACCCGCCCCCGAGTTGGCGCCAATTCTAAACCGAAAGTAAAATGAGCACGGCCGCACAGGCATTCATTCACACCTACACTGTCATTCAATCACGGCCGCACAGTGCGCACACTGTCATTCAAGGTGTGTGTCCAGTCTGGTGCGTTTTCAATTCATGCTTATGGAAGCTCAACTTTCATAGGTATTCATTGAAAACATGCACTTTGCTCAGCACCGCTCCATTATGAATGCCGTGCGCATTTACATTCGGTTTAAAATGAGCGATTTGAAAAGCCCCCTCCGGTGATACCGGTTTGTCACGCGTCGATTAACCGGTGGGAAAATTCTCTCACCGTCACATCCTTACTGGAGTCAAGACATTGTTATTACACAAATTTGGATACATTGGCACATTTTAGGAATTGTCAACTATGACATGAAGCTATAGGAAAGGATCAGTGTCAAGAAATGAAATCAAGTCCAGCTACATACTAGTCTAGTAGCTAAACTTATCAAACAAAATGAAATTGCAATTTCATTATCCCACTAAGCCATATTACGAAGGCTGCAATTTAATTAAATAAATATATGCACTGCGTATTTCAGAGTGAAGGGCGGCACTGTGTTCTTTTACACATAAGCAGCTCATTATCTGGTGTTTTCAGCGTTTCAGATGCTGCACCACACAAATTCATTTCTGCATGTGCTCCAAGTATGGATCGCTTATAACGTGCATTTGGGAATGCAAAACCAATGAAAGTATGAAAAAGTTATGGAAGTTTAAATTTACTATAAATAAAATGTACTTCACTATATATATATATATATATATATATATATATATATATATATATATATATATATATATATATATATATATATATATATATATATATATATATATGTACTTTATATAAAAATATACATTTCACAAAATAGATTTTAAAATTATTATAAAATCTAATTCATATGTCTAACCAAGTTGTGTTCCAAATTTGAAGTTGATATCACAAAAATTGAAGTTCCTATGCGATTTCATGAAGCAGTGTTTTGAAATCGCCATCTCTATACAAGTTGTTATTTAGTTTTTTTTTGGCACAAAAACTATTCTCGTCGCTTCATAAAATTATTGTAGAATGGACTTTGTAACGACGTCTTTAGTACTTTTTATGGGTCTTGAGAGAGGAAATTACATTGCTGCCAATGGAGGCCTTTCTGAGCCATCGGATTTCAACAAAAATATCTTAATTTGTGTTCTGAAGATTAACGGAGGTCTTACGGGTGTCGAACGACATGAGGGTGAGTAATTAATGACAATTTTCATTTTTGGGTGAACTAACCCTTTAATACATTTCTGTCCAAATATCAGTTCGATCACAAAATATGGAACCTTGAGACTCAGAGCTTTCCGATGATATGCGTTTTGTCAAGATTAGAAAAGGTTTTGATTATAAAAGTAGTTTAAATACATTTTGTAATATGAAACCTGACACCGTCCACTAGGTGAGGAGCCTGCTAAAAGAATTTAGAGCAATGTCCAATTTCAAAACGGTTTTCACAGGATGAATTTTGAGTTCGTAAGCTTTAACTATAACCTAATACCTAATTTATAGGGATGTACCGATTCACTCGTTTTCTCGATGCATCGATTACAAATCCTGACGATGCATGTGCATTGATCTTGAAACATGTATTTTTTAATCGCGAATTGTTGATTTCGGTAAATAATCGATTTAAGATGCTAAGAATCGAATTAATCGCATTTCGGCAGCGATTCGGTGCTTTAAATTAAACATTAGACTATACTACATGCGTGAATTAATGGAGACATTGCGCCGTCATCCGCGGCCTCACAGCTCTCCTTCACAGACACGCACTGCACTCGTTACCACCTTTCACTGGATTGTGCTTGCCGTAGCGCTCACGTTTTTGTGACTTTTTTTTAGCAGCCCACATTTGAGCTCTCCTCAGGACGCCACTGCTATTCACACTAGCAGATGACAGCTCTCTATCGAGACAGGAATAGTTCTGAGTCAAACTGCTCAAGCTTGTCAACTGCCAAGTCACCGTGGTCACTACTGTTGAAATAAAACGCTTTCATTGCATGGAAACGTCACCGTTATTTTATATGAAATATAAAGTTCTGATGCAATTTAACGTAATGTTGTTTAACTGAATGTACGAAGGAAACTGCTTAAATAACTACAACATTAACAACACTGAAATTCATAATTTTCAGTCACATGACTGTCGTGGAGCCCTGGAGGGCAAAACCGCCATAGAACTGCATTGAACTGCAGCACAAGCTTGTCAAATTTCCATCTTAAAACAGAAATATGTGAAGAAGATGCACGTTTTGGGCACTTATGATCCATATACAGCACCTACTGCAGTATTTCAATCACTAGAAACAGTGGGGTGGTTTTAAAACGCTTAACGTGAAAAACACTATAGGGTGAGTTGCACCAATAAGGATTCAATTAAGCTCAAGTTTAATGCTAATCAAAGATTTGTTGATCTGGGTTTTATTTTAAATTGAGTTGTGTTGCACCACTTAATTCTTAACTCCGTTAGAATTAAAGGGCTGATTGGGGTGAACTAACACCAAGCTAAAGAATTCTTATAAGTGCAACCCACCCTTAAAGTGCCTTAATGTACAGCGATATTAAAAGATTAAATTCAGTTTACACCCTTTTGATGATGCATACTATATAGGAGAGTAGATGAGCCGAGAATATGAACGCAACGTGTTTTCTTTATAATGGGTTTCGATGGGGAAAACAGTATGCAACATCAATACGGTGTATACTGAATTTGGTATTTTAATATCACTGTCTTGCTGCATTAATACTAACTACAAACCTGGTAAAAATTACTGGTGGGGAATGGAGTAAAGACCATTCCTATAAGCGTGTGACGATACGTGAAAACGGTTTCATCTGTCAATCAGATGCGCTTTAAAGTTGCGCTTTTCAGACTATAGCAACAGTAAAGAGAACAAAGACACCTGAAGAAAAGTTAGTTTTTAGTTGGAAAAGTCATTAGTGTAATCATCATAGGAAAATGAATATAAAAATTTTTATATTCTATTTCTATTATAAGAGTTTTTAACAAACTGTCCATGGCTTTTACTTTCATTCCGTGAATTCTGAATAACTGTTAGTTTAGGATTAATCTGAATCTTGAATCTTGAAGTGCATGATATTCTAGTCTCTCCATGGAAGCACTGCATGTTTAATGCCTGGAACATTTTAATAAGGTTGTGTAGCCATTAACACTATCCTACACAATAGTTAGCATTAACTAACAATACTTTTAAAGCCTTTTTAAATTATTTAAATTCCTAAAAATGCCATTTTTATAGGCTATTAAAATAAAGTGTGTAATAATAATACAATAATCATGTAATAACATGAACTAACATTAACAATGGACAAAAGTGTTTTTTTTTTGCCCACTCTCTGACCTCTGAAGGCCACTGTGTAATTCACGCCCTGACACATTGGGGGAAGCATTTTAATAATCCTATGAATACATATACAAAAATCTAACAGAATCGCATCGAATTTTAATTTGAAATGTCTCACATCGTTCTGAATTTGCAAAAATCATTCTTGAATCAAAAACCTATGAATCGTGAATCGAATCGATTCGCTGCCTACCCAAAGATTCACAGCCCTACTAATTTGATGATTACTACAATATGTGATATGAAAAAAAGAGCGTAAAATAAAAGCGCGCCAGGCTTCTCACTGCAGAGCCAATGGGTGGAGCTTGACGTCCAGCTCCCCTTCTCTGGACCTCAGTTGAGCTAGAAGGCCCAACCACACTGTAAACTTATAAGCTTAACAGTCTGGTCCTCTTCGGTCAAAAATGACCAAAACATTTTACATTTTGCTTCATCGGAATGGGATGACACTTGGTGACTTTTGTCGCATTAACTATGTGAACACACAAAAAAAGATGTTTCAGTTATGTTAAAGGGTCAGAAAAAAAATAGTCACACTTGTCTCCTTCGCGGTCAGAAATGACCGACATAGGAAATGAATGGGAAATATGCAAAAATACAAAAACTCAGGCAATCTTTTAGTGATTCAAACCACAAATCAGCCGTGATCCAGAAAAAAAGTGCACAGCAATATGGGGTGGAAAATAGACACAACCCCCCATTATGCTGTGATGAAACATACCTGTTAATTTGTGTTACATTTTTATTGAATTTTGATGTTATATGTTCAAAATGTTCTCCTCTCTGCTCAGGTTTGAATGTAGTAAAATTAATGCAAAAACTTACACTTCAAATCAACATAATAAAAATCTAAACCTTGACAAAAAGTAGTCTTTGAGAATGTCTAAGTATGAATCCAAATCCACAATTTAATAAAAATAAGTATTTATGTCTAAAAACACTAGAGAATTTATAAGCCACTTCATATAGAGTTATATAGAAATCTAGTCGTCATAACAGGGCATTACATCAGTTTTTCTTTTTTTACTCCCACCAGAGGGCACTAATCTACCTTCAAAAAATTGGATTTTGAATGCCTTGTCTCTATTTTAACATGGAATACTGTTTTAATTGAAAAATAATTAAAAAAATATATTAGAATTCTTTTTATTTTTCAATGAGGACAAATATCTAATAAAAATTGTAGAAATATTGCATAATATCATAAAATACTGGGGGAAAAGGTTTGGTCACTTTTGACCACAAAGAAGCCAAGTGTGACCCTTAACCGAAGAGGACCAGAGGGTTAACAATGTCACTAAACCTAATTAGGTTAAGCTCCACCTCTTAGATCCAGAGAGGTGGAGATGGACTAGGTCAAGCTCCACCCATTTTGCCCTGCAGTGAGCACTACTTGAAAATAAAAGCTCAATGGTTTAACATTTGAAAATTAAGAAATTAAAACAGCCACAAATATTAGAATTTTAATTTTACAGTTATGCGGTAAAATAAAATAATATTATATTTTCTTAAATAATATTTTTATTTTACAGTGAAATATTACAATAGTAATACTTCCTAATTGGTTTAAAATGTTTATTTAGTAACAATAATAAACATTAAAAAAATTATATAGAATCACATTTATTTTTATAAAAAAATTAAATAAAATAAAAATTAAAAAAATTTGCAATTCGCTTTTCCCTCCTAAATCATGCAACCTTTAAAGGAAGAAAAATTTGTTCCGCTTCTCTGTTTGAACACTTTTCCATTCCAACATTCTTTTCTTAGATGCGGTTCATTGAACACATAATACAGCCCTATTTAAAACACCTGAATTTATACTAAACTCAACTAATAACACTAACATAAAATGTATTAAAATATATAAATATTTATTTATTTACAAAACAGCCAATGTAACATGAGGATTCTGGGAACACTATAGAGTAATGACTCAAATTATTTTTTTAATTATTACATTTCATTAAATTTTTTATGATAATATAAATGTATTTAATGCACTACATGTTGTTGATAAAGGATAGAAAATATTTTAATGTCAATATGGTACAATATTATCCTATTCAATCGAATGTGATAAACGAGTTAGGTCAAATGTGATCAAAAAGTAGTCTGATTATATTACTTTATGGCCCAGTTTCACAGACAGGGTTTAGACTAAGATAGGATTAGGCCTTAGTTCAATTAGGACATTTAAGTAACATATAAACGTGCCTGATGTGCATCTTGAGACAAAACAATGGCACTGAAATATTTTAAGATATGCCAGTGCAAGTTGCTTTCCGTTAAAACAGCTCAAGCATGCATTTTAGTCTGGGACTAGCTTAAGCCTAGTCTGTGAAACCGGGGGTAAATGTGCAATGTAATGGATTATGTTACTAACTACAATTTTTATCATGTAATTTGGATTGAGTAACGGACTACAATTTGTATCTACCCAGCACTGTGTACAACCAACATAAACTAATCTTTTTTTTTTTTTTTTTTTTTTTTTTTTTTTTATCGAATCTTTCTAAACAGACAATGTGATTCCACCCTTATGATCTGAAGGTAGATTGTGAGGTCGTATGTGACAGGTCGTGCTCAGATTCACACTGAAGGAGCCAAGCAGACCCTGACAGAGCATAATGGGAATCAATGGGAGCAGCGCCTGGACCCTGCCTGCCACACCACCATCAATATCAATCACCGTTATCGCCAATAACGTCTCCATGTAAGCCCTTCGCTGAATGTCACAGCAATACCAGATCTTTCTTCTTTAAAGAGAGGAAGAGATGATCTCTCTTTGACACGGGCGGCAAGGTTAGTTAAATACTGTTAGCAGGACGTATAGCGGATCTGAATGTGCAATCAGAGGTCGATGCGCAAAAGGACTGAAGATGTTAAAGGGTTTAAATGATGGGGAGTTTTAATTGGAAGTGAAAGAGCTGGGTCAGGTCTTACCTCCTGAAGGTTCCTCTCCAGGAATGGCGGGAACGTGAAACAATTGAGATACAACTGGAGCAAGATCTTCTTGGGCCGTACCAGAGGATGAACAGGTCAAGTGGACCAAATCTGTTAAATGAGATCACAAAATACCATTTAGGACAATTAAGGTGGGCATATTCTGTACATTTGGTTTCACATTGTTCAGAAAAACTTTTCTTGGAAAATTCCATTGCCATTTCTATACATGAAACGCACACATTGGTACTCCCATCATTATGAGGACATTCCATAGGCGTGGTTTTTATTCTGAGCTAATGACATTTTCTAGCCCCTAACCCTAAACCTAACCATCACAGAAGTTTATTTAGCATTTTGAATTACAAGGACATTTTCATGTCCTCATAATATAGGAGGCGTGGCCTGAATTCTTCATTATAACAATCAGGACACAATTTTTTTGATAAATGAACAGGATCGGAACTTGAGCTGCCTGCATATATGCTGCATTATGCAAAATGTCCGAGCATGCTTGCTTTAATGGCAAAAACTTAAAATTGTTTAAAGCGCCCTATTATGCTATTTTAAAGGTTCCTACTTTTGTTTAGGAGGTCTCCTACTAAAGGTTTACATGCATTCAAGGTCAAAAACACTTTCATTTTCTCATAATATCACCTAATTTCTCAAAGATTCTCAAATGACTCGTTCGAAGCAGTTTGAAGATTCAGTCTCTCTAAACCCCTCCTTTCCATACTGTGCTCTGATTGGTCAGATGGCCCAGTCTGTTGTGATTAGTGCTTGGCTAACACTTGTAAACAGTAGACTAATCTCACAAAGCCAGGCCTTCAGACTGTCGGCAGAAGGTCTGGACTCCATAGCAGCTTTCATTTAGTCAAGGACCGCCAGGAGGCCGTCTGACTGACATGTAAAGCAACCAATCACAGTTCGTTTTGTTCCGCATCATGTTCAGGTGTGTGGAAATGTAACGTCGATGTCCCTACAATAACAGTCTGGTGTGTAAAACTCTTGGACGTATTTTAAAGAGTCTACGCCGTAAACTTTACATACGTTTGAAAATCCAGCATTTCGTTGATCCTGGTAAGCGCGCATTGTCTCAGTTGTAAACACGACGGCGTTCTTCTTCCATGAGGGAGTTCAACCAATCAGATGACGACATCGAAAATCCTTAAGTGTTTCCAGTTAAGCATGCCAAATGCATCAGACGTTCAGCCAACGGTCCGTGGGCGTGACGTCTAAAGGCTGAGACTAGCCGAGCACAAAGTGAATAACTGATAAAACATTACAGTTTGTAAACCAAATTCTTGCTCCATCCTTTATCATTGCTCCAAGTAATAAGAACTGCCCGATTATACTGCCGTGGTATCATTGTAAAAATGTATTTAACCACTGATTCTTCACACCCTCATCCTTTGGAAGTGAAAATAACACAGAATTGCTGTCGCAGCGCAGAACACAGCGTCTTCTCGACATGATGTAAACCACACGAACCAGCTACAGTGTTTGAGGGCGGGTCAAAGTAGGCGTTGTTCACAGGCAGCCAATGAAGACCATAGACAGGAATTATGCAAATTTGTTACCACATTACGTATGCAGGTCACGGAAGTGAGACTGGAATTCCTGACGACTCGCTTAGGTGGTTCCGAGTCTATTCTTTCTTTTGGGAGACAATAACTTTATTTATCGTGCACTTTCGAATGCACAACTTTGCAGAACGTTTACATTTCACAGACAGCTTTATTGCACACTGCATGAAAGGTAACATTTGAAAAAGCATAATAGGGGCCTTTTAAAGTTGCAGCATGCAATATTAAAAGCTAGTGGTTAAAATGGGTACTGCAGTCCAAATTAAAATGTTGGAGAGAGTTGTTTCTCCCACCCCTCCTCCTCAGACTTGATGCACATGTGGGTTGCCAGATTGAGGAGACGCAACAGGAACAAGCACAATTGACAGTGAAAGGCGACAAGCCTTACGCCGTAAGCTGATCAGCTAATGTATCTGCGTTTTTAATATGCTCCCGTTCAATGAGATTTTTAGATGGATGCCGAGGCTTTTTAGGTCGGGTAGAATCTGTGATCTCTGACCCAGTTTGCTGGCTTCCATGGCTGCAATACGCTGTGTTTTCCGCCAACTGGCAACCCAGGTGTCGAAATACTATTGGGTAAATTGGTAGCGGGTGGGATCACACAGACCAAAACAAAAACAGACATTCCGACACGGAACGCACATTTCAAAGTAGAATAACTGGCTGTAGCTTTTTTTTTCTCTGAAAAATAAGTATTTGAACTTAGTTTCCTAAATCTCTGCAAACATATGGAATATTTATGCTTTACTACAGTCAAAACATAACTCTACAGCACCTTTAAATATGTATGACAAACTGGGGTAACATAATCTTAGAAGACCTACAGTAAGACTCCATGAAAGTAGCCCTGAAAGTGATCCAGAGGGGAAAAGAAGAAACGGGCACCGAAATTCAAAACAACAAAATCTCAATCCTCATAAAGGTCTGAGAAGTTATACTAGTGGGATGTGTGGAAATGTCCTGGGTAATCCCAAGAGTTCACATACACCACTTCCAGGCTTATCATTACTTTTCCGTAGTTACGGTACTTCCTGTGGTCTGTGGTACGCGGGAGTTTGTGTGCGTGAGGATCAAAGAGAACAATTCCAGTGCAGGCAGCTCAGGGCGGCACAAAGGCTCCGTGTCACACAGTGGAGAGGTGCACAGATGTAGGCATCTCCAGTGGGACAGGAGGAGTAGCTTCACTAAAGGCTCTAAAAACACACGGGACACTGCAGAGTTTTGAAAAAGATTCTCGCCACAGCCAAAGACATTCCGGGGGCTGATTTTAAAAGTCTTGGATAGTTTAAAGTGAACACTTGCAGTACAGGTGAATTCATAATGTAGTAATGGAGCTGCATGATTAATCGTTAAAAGATCACAAACTCGTTTCAAACACCTATGCGACCTTATTCCTAAATGACAACGATTCTCCTGTGTCTATTAAGCCTTTGACAAAATCACACCGGAACATTCAGATCTGCGTTGGCGTTGCTGCAGAGCCAGAGAGAGCAGATGTCATGTAAAGGTATTAAACGGTTTCATAAACAGTCTTTTCAACCACACAATTATTTCTGTCTTACAATAATTCAAATAATCACACAAGTACGGGATACAAGTTTATAGTTCATATATAAACACTGATGTCTACAGTAGCGATCAAAACAGAGCAAATCCCCTTTTGAAAGTAACTTAGCGCTTTAAATAATGATTGTATCGATTACATCATTACACCACTAGGTGGCGAAAAGTGACTGTTAAAAATGGATTGTGATTGAATCATTGAATTATTAATTCAAGAGATTCATTCAAAAATGCAGATTTATCCAGTAATTAAACAAGTGAAGTCTTTATGAGGGAGTCATTGAATCATTCAAACCAATTTTCTTTAAATATTCATTCTTATGAAATAGACGGCAGCAATGAATATTTTGTCAGAACCTCTAGTCATTTACATGTTATTTTATTTAGCTGTCCGTTCAGAATCGTGGGATAATCGAACAGTCGAACCAACTCCGAACTGGCACTAGCACTAGCTCTGAACTAGCACTCTGTTCATTCTGGTGGAAAAGGGGTATGAGACAAACACATGATAGGAAAAAAACGAATGCTGTGTTAAATGTGATTTTACAAATTAAACAGAAAATATCAATCACAGAAAATAAAGTTTTTTTTTTTGACAGCCCTATAAAAAAATGCAAAATTGCACTTTTATAAAGCATTATTTATAAAGCATTTGCTTTTCTATATACATTTGCAAATAGAGTTAAATATACCATTGGACAGTTCACACTTTGAAGCAGCCAATGAGTCTCTTCTGAATTTGAAGACATGCTCCTAAAACATGACATGGCTCCTTGTGAAATGTACAAAACGATCATACATTTTTCAAACGCATACACTCACAACATCAATTATACTTTTGCATAATTGTTGTTTTTGTTTATTCATTGGAATAACTTTCAGAATATTTTTTTTCCAGCTGATGCACAATAAAAACAGCCAATCAGAATCTATCCTGCTTTGAAGAGCTCAAGCATTTAAAGAGAGAGACGACAAAACTCAGTGTGCGCTTAGAATAAACGAAAAACAATAGCGCCAGCTGATGTGGATGCTAATATAGTTATCATTTTTGTTCTTGGTGTGAACGGGCCTTAACTCCTCTATTCACTAAAATCCTGATTTAAACTTAGTAACTTCAGGCAAAATGTTGTATGAAGAAAGCACGAAGAAACCAAATGGGGCCTATTCTGATTTTATACTGATTTTAAAGGTAAAATACGTAATTTATTAATGTTAAAATACAAATATGTTAAACACTTAAAGGGGTGTTATGTTTTTGTTTTTACATATGATTTTTCTTTATTGTGTCATGTTGCTGTTTGAGCATGAAAAAAGTCTGCAAAGTTAAAAAAGCACAAAGTCACTCCAAAGGAAGTTATTCTCTATATCAGTGCACACAGTTTCTGAACTTCCTGAAATTGTAGCCTTGAGTTTTCTTCTGGGAACGAACAGGGTGACATTTCTGAACAACCATCTACGCACACCTTGGCAATAGAATCGCCATTGGCTAGTGCATTTTTTAGTTTAGTCGCCAGACTGATATACTTTATTATATTATATGATACTTTTATACTTTTTAATATATATATTTCCACCAGATTTATCAAGATCTTTGTAAAATGGCATAGCTTTTTAAATATCTGAACGTACACTCTTAATATCAGTCAATCAAGCATTAGACTATGTTATGATATTATGATAATCAAGCACTATTTAATGATAGAACTTTAGTCATTAGAACTTAAACATGGTAACCATGTATGAATGCATATTTGTCATTTAACTGAACTTTGGACTGGTGGTGGTGCTTAAGATATTGTTGGTCATTTCAGTGTTTCTGTAAAAAAACAGATAATAGTAATTACATTATTAAAATAATACTACCACTAATTCTACTACTAATAACAATATACAACGCACTAAGGACTGATGGGCTGCTGGGTTCATGAATATTAATCACGTTGACAGCATTCGCTTAAACTGATTTGATGAAATCAAAACAAGGACAGGAAAAGATGAGCGCTAGCCAATGAGATTGACGTTTGCACATTATTAGTCCCGCCCACTACCGGACAAAAACGATATCTTCTGATTGTTCTTAAAAGCTGAATAATTCTAAATGAACTCTGGTATTTTGACAGGAAAATACAACAAAGAATATGGTTTACATATAGCGCGTCGATTTTGCGTGGTATGTAAGACTCTCGCGCTGTGTGTGCGTGCGCGTGTGTGTGAGAAACGTACTTCACACTAACGTTAGAGTTTACGGTACGTCAGATGAGCTGATTTGAAATCGTAGATCGTTTGACGAAAGCAAAACTCTCGAGCACTCAGTCTGAGTGTTCAGCGAGTGAAAATATATCTATGCTAAACTTATTCTTAGCCTCTAACACACACACTGGCGAGTAAACTCTAAGCATTTATTAGCCAATGGCTAATGATAGATATTATTTAGTCGCCAGAGTGAAATATACTCGCATACCAATCAGAACACACTGGTCCAGCCGAACAATCAAAGCACATTGCAGAAGGAGGATATTCACAGAGACAGGAACTAAACTGAGCGTTACAGACAGACTGGGAAGAGAGGTGCTGCAACAACATAAAATATGTGAAAAACTATTTTTTTAACATTCAAGCATGAAAACCTACTTTAGTAGATCTCAAAAACAAAATCAAGACTTTGAAAGAGGTCCCCTTTAAAACATACCCCTCCCAATGTAATGTGAAGAGGCTGAATCTGGGGTCGAGTTTGAAGCAGGACTATCAGGAATATCTGCTTGTTCATCCATATTTTTTTGCAACTCGGTTTGGTGCCTCAAATGGCTTAAAATTGCACATTTCACCTTCAAAGTCTACAATCAGTGGTCTTGGTGTTGCTTGGAGCCCTTGAAAGCACATCCAACATACCCAGCAGAGTAAGTAAAACAGTCTTGTCATAAGTGGTTAACGATAAATAAAGACCATCTTCTCCTGTGAACGCATGTCTGTCACGGTCATCATCATCCGCTGATTGCGAAGGATGCTTTCGGGTAGAAGTGCATTACTTAAAGAGGAACGACTATGATCCATCTCCCGGTGGGATCGGGCTATAGCAAAGCAAACGATAGCTCTGATCCAGCTTCCTATCATTTCACCTGAACTCAATTCCCAGAGAGAGGAAGTGGAGTTCCGCTGATTAAGCTTTTCATTCCCCCGTGAGGACGGAGTCAGTCACTGAGGCCTGCGCCAAGACCGCTCCACCATCTCTACCTGATCTACCCCTTCATGATGATTGATAGCAAAATGGGGGCCAGTGTAACAAACACAATAACTTTCATAAATAACAATGGAGTTAATGATGGAGTCATCGCTGTGGTGGGCGGTGAACTGAGTGTTTTGAAGGACAGTTTTGACATTTGGCTGTTTTCAAAGACCATCAATGCGCATCACTGTGAAGATCTTGGAAGATCATTGATACTGGTTTTGTAAAACAATGCAAAACAGAAGCATTTATACACAGTACTGATCAAAAGTTGCATTTTTTTCAGATCTTATGCTCACCAAGGCTGCAATTACTTGATCAAATTTATTTATCATTATTATCAAAGTTTTTTTGGGAAACCATGAAAATATTTTAAGAGAGTTGTGTGATTGTGGTGGATGTATAACTCACAGGTGCCAGGCATGCAGGTCATGGAGGAGGAACAGAGCTCCACCATCCTCACAGCTGGTGCAGAAGACTCCAGAGGAGGAATCGTCACCAATGAGATCTGCCATTAAAACAGGAAACACTACTTGCATTAGGGGTGTCCAATCCTGCTCCTGGAGAGCCACTGTCCTGCAAAGTTTAGCTCCAACCCCAATTAAACACACCTGAACCAGCTAATCAAAGTCTTAAAGTGCCCCTATTATAGATTTTTTTTAAATTAGCTTTCATGTCATGTGTAACACAGTTCTAAGTGAATGAAAACATCCTGCAAAGTTTTAAATCTGAAAGAGCAGCATATATAAAGGTATTGTCTCTCAAAAGTAAGAGTCGACTCTGAGTCGTTTCACAAGCCGTTTCATTGTGACGTCACGGCGAAACATTAGCACCCCAATAAATTAGAAACACACACACACACGGGTTTGTTGCTGGACGTACACTTGTTAATGCTGATTGTGAGAAATTACAGTTGAAACATCTCATAATGTACCTCAAACTGAGTAGCATCACTGAGAAACGTCCTGCTCAAGGTTTGGGTTGAATAACTAGTTCTTCCAATGTTTTATCATAGATTCGGACTTTCGCTGGGATTGGAGTAAAATCGACGTCATCGTTAGTGTCTTTACAGTGTGTACAACCGCTGAGCTTTAGGAAGCCTCCGGACGGAGCTGGAGTTCAGTTATGGTAATGGTTGTTTGTTTCTGAAATACGCGCTGTATGCGGTAGACCAATCACAACAGACTGGGCCATCTGACCAATCAGAGCAGAGTAGACTCATGGAAAGAGACAGAGAGACTAATCCATCCATCGAGTCATTTGAGAATCATTGAACACTGTGGTGATGTGCAATGTATATTATGAGAAAATTAAACTGTTTTTTTTTATCTTTGATGCATGTAAACCTGTTGTTGGAGACCTCCAAAACTAAACTTTAAAATAGCATAATAGGGGCACTTTAATAGGCTTACTAGAATCTTGCAGGCAGCTGTGTTGAGGCAAGTTGGAGCTAAACTCTACAGGACAGTGGCCCTCCAGGACCAAGTTTGGACACTGTTCACTTACATCTTACTGTTTACATAAAAGATACACTATATTGCCAAAAGTATTGGGACACCCCTCCAAAATCATTGAATTCGGGTGTTCCGATCACTTCCATGGCCAAAAGTGTATAAAATCAAGCACCTAGGCATGCAGACAAACTTTTGTGAAAGAATGGGTCGCTCTCAGGAGCTCAGTACCACTCATACCGTGATAGGTTGCCACCTGTGCAATAAATTCATGTGTGAAATTTCCTCACTACTAAATATTCCACGGTCAACTGTTAGTGGTATTATAACAAAGTGGAAGCAATTGGGAACAACAGCAACTCAGCCATGAAGTGGTAGGCCACGTAAAATCACAGTGTCAGCGCATGCTGAGGGTCACAGTGCGCAGAAGTCGCCAACTTTCTGCAGAGTCAATAACTACAGACTTCTAAACTTGTGTGGCTTTCAGATTAGCTCAAGAACAGTGCGTAGAGAGCTTCATGGAATGGGTTTCCATGGCCGAGCAGCTGCATCCAAGCCTTACATCACCAAGTGCAAAGCGTCGGATGCAGTGGTGTAAAGCACACCGCCACTGGACTCTAGAGCAGTGGAGACGAGTTCTCTGGAGTGACCAATCACGCTTCTCTGTCTGGCAATCTGATGGGGAGTCTGGGTTTGGCAGTTGCCAGGAGAACGGTACTTGGCTGACTGCATTGTGCCAAGTGTAATGTTTGGTGGAGGGGGGAATATGGTGTGGGTTTGTTTTTCAGGGGTTGGGCTTGGCCCCTTAGTTCCAGTGAAAGGAACTCTTAATGCTTCAGCATACTAAGACATTTTGAACAATTTCATGCTCCCAACTTTGTGGGAACAGTTTGGGGATGGCCTACGCACAAAGCAAGGTCCATAAAGACACGGATGAGCGAGTTTGGTGTGGAGGAACTTGACTGGCCTGTACAGAGTCCTGACCCCGACAGAACACCTTTGGGATGAATTAAAGTGGAGACTGCGAGCCAGGCCTTCTCGTCCAACATCAGTGCCTGACCTCACAAATGCACTTCTAGAAGAATGGTCAAAAACTCCCATAAACACACTCCTAAACCTTGTGGAAAGCCTTCCCAGAAGAGTTGAAGCTGTTACAGCTGCAAAAAGTGGGCCAACTCCATATTAAACCCTACAGATTAAGAATGGGATGTCATTAAAGTTCATGTGCATGTAAAGGCAGGCGTCCCCAAACTTTTGGCAATATAGTGTACATGACTGATATATCGTTTACCAATTCACCCTTGCACTACAAACATGGTGCATAATCTACAGCAAATGAAATGAAGAAATGTCAGCACAAAAAAGAAAAGGTATCTTACCCAAGTTGTAAGCTTGTCAAGTAAATAATGGCAAATTATGTAAACTTAGAGGATAATGCAGACAAGTCAGAGCTAAAACCTATTAGCTATCCTGTGTAACAGGATCTATATAATCCTGTTATTTCAATCCAGACAACATTTTCATACAGTCCTTGGGTTAAACTAGGTTAAAACTGCTTTTTAGTCTAAGTGCAACAAGACAACTGTGCCGACAAAAGATTTGTTAAAGAGGAAGACAATGCTCGTTTGGCGACTGTCATTCCAAAGGATGAGCGGCTAATTAAAACCAGCCTGAATATTTAATTACGTTTTGTCACACACAGTCATGTAATATTCCATTTCCACACCGTGTCAAGACGCTGATATTAATTTCTGTTCGCCGAGGCTAATGAGCATAAATTACACCCACTTTTCCTTCCTCTCCTGATCTGCTTTGAATATTCAAGCATGAATTCCTGATGGAGAGCAAATTGGGCCGAGGTTCAGAAGGTATGCTGACCACTCTGCTTCCTTTTCCTGTACTCTGGTGGACAGCACTCAAATTAGCCTAAGAGGGACTCTTGCACGTCACCATCCACTCTCGCATCGGAAAAATTTATTTATCCAATTCTAAACCAGGAACAGCAAACAGAATTACTGTCCTTTCATTGAACTGGTTATTTTTTCCTCTCATAATTCACTTTAGAATGTTACGCTCAAGAACGGGATGTCAAAACTATTGTAACGATCCCACAAATCGGCTCTGATGTTTTGTTGCTTCTATGCCTGCCGAATCTTGGACGTGTCCCAAGAATCCATCCAAATGTGATATGCAGCATAAAAAAGATGTAATGCAATACAAGTTGAAAAGCAAAAGTGCAAGGCTGGCAAGAAACGTGCCACAGACACAAACACACACAGCAGAGATGGGTCAATGCCCTTTAAATGTGCATGTGGATATGCAAGAGGAAAAAATGAAAAAGGAAGGAAGATTGAAAGAAAAAAAGTAAGAAAGAAAGAAAGAAGGAAGGAAGAAAGACAGTAAGAAAGAAAGGAGGGGGAAGGAAGGAATAAACAAACATAGTAAGGAAGTAAAGAAGGAGGAAGATTGAAAGAAAATGAAAAATGAAGGAAGGAAGGAAGGAAGGAAGGAAGGAAGGAAGGAAGGAAGGAAGGAAGGAAGGAAGGAAGGAAGGAAGGAAGGAAGGAAGGAAGGAAGGAAGGAAGGAAGGAAGGAAGGAAGGAAGGAAGGAAGGAAGGAAGGAAGGAAGGAAGGATACGGCCTCGAGACACCGTTTGAAGCTAAACGCAGACGTCACAGCCTGGACTGATGAAACCTGCGATGATTAGTCTAATATTAATGCATGGATTTGATGTCAACAGTAAGTCTACATAATCTTCACATATGCAGTTCATAGGGGACATACACACATAGCAGTTATAGCATCAAACAATATTTAAACAATAACTATAACATTTTTATGGTTTTTTTAACATTTTATATTTTTATTTTTAACTTGACTTTTTTTATGGAAGCCCACTTCCACCACTAAAGAAAGAAAAAAAAAGTAATAGCGACTTTTTATCTCAGAATTCAGACTTTTTCCTCACAATTGCGAGTTATAAAATCAGAATTCTGAGATACAAACTCGCAACTGTGATATAAAGTAAGAATTGTGACTTTATATCAGGCAACTGCGAGTTTATATCTCAGAATTCTGAGGGGAAAAGAGTCAGAATAACAAGAACATCTCACAATTCTGTTTATCCTTCTAAGAATCGTGAGATGTAAACTCGGACTGGCAAGAAAAAAAAAACATCAGAATTGTGAGATATTTTAATTTGACAAAATGTAGTCTTTTTTTTTGTCTTTTATTCTGTGGCTTCCACTGATTTTCTGCTACCAGGTAGGGTCTGCCCACAAAAACATCATCTCTGTTTGCAAACACAAAATGGGTCTATAGTACCTTTAAGTAGTAACATGTAACTATGCCACCTTAAAATAGTGTCACCGGACAAAAATGACTGTGAAAAGAAAGCAAGCAAGAACGCGTACCTGCTGATCAGACTCCGAAGGCAGCACAGATCTGTCTGTGATGAGCACTGCTCGAGATATCTGCCTGTGAGAGCGGAGAAACAGGATCACAAATCAAAACCCTACAAAATTCTAAATGACCCTAAAAATCACACTTTGCATCTTTCCAATACAATAAAAGCACAGAATGACCAAATGTTATTTTTGCTTCAGTATATACAAACTTGGCACAAAGTCTTTGGTTTGAGAAACTCACAACACCCTGGGGCTTCTGTCATCAAACTTGGCTCAAGTTTGAATATGTGAAATATATGGAACATATCAAGAGCTTGAAGGTGTAAAGCACTATGCTTTCAGTGCATGGGGAAGAGCAGCTGCATGATTCTTGCAAACATCTTCTGTTGAGTTTGGAACAACATAAGAATTGAAAAGCCAAAAAGTGACTTAGGGTCGTTACTAGGGTTGTAACGGTACACACCTCGGTTTTGAAGTCACGGTTCGGTACGGGTTCGGTACAGCAGTTTTACAAAATTGCTTTTTCTTTTTTTTAATTAAACAGTGGTTTACTGAACACATTGTGACTGTCATTAAATATGTTCAATCATAACGTTTCTAAAAGATAATGCTGTAAACTATATAGGGAGCCCTTACTTGCACATTACTATAATATTAAAGGTTAAAGGTGCACTATGTAGAATTTTTGCAGTAAAATATCCAAAAACCACTAGGCCAGTGTTATATATTTTAAGTTGAGTTCTTACAATATCCCAAAAGTTTCCAATTATTTGTAAATTGTGAGAAGGAACTGGGACGTCTGAGGGAGTCGCCTGTCAATTGCGTCATATCTGCGTTACCCTCAGTTTCCTGTTTTCTCACTGGAGTGTGCAACAAGTCTCATAGCGGCCGCCGCACAAACGCACAGAGTAACGTCATAACATCATTTTCAACACACTTAAATATATCTAATATGATAAACAGAGCTGCGTTACCTCATACTCATGACCGGAAAAGCGTAAATTGCGCTGGCGACTGTGTCCCGTCATAATAAAAGTCCCGCTGCTCGCTCCAGCGGCCTCGCTCAGCTCCCACAACACTCGGTCCTGCTCTGCTTCATGCTACAGTAACATTAATAACCGCATCCATGAACATGATTTCTACCCGAGTCCTATCCCGATTCTTTTCCACCAGCTGTGAGGTCAAGACCACATATCCCAAGATTCTGCGCTCAAACTTGGCGTCATCAAACTACGCCTTTGTTTAGAATAGGCGCCCTCTAGCGGACGGAAAAGTTACATAGTGCACCTTTGACAACAGAGCCCAAACTATTAGCCTAAATTCAGTTGCTATTTATTTTTAGATATAATAATCAACACTCAAATAACACATTGTATGCAAACATGTAAACTTCACATAAGGCAGCTTTTGCATTAACTTCTAAATCTAATTATAAAATTATGTTTTTACTCCAATTCGTTGTTGAAATATAAATCATTTATACACAGTGGCTGTCATTTTCATGAGAGATTTATTTAAACGTACATTAAATAATCAAGACATCACTAACAGGTTCAGTAGAATATAATGAATATATAGGCTAATATAGTGCATATATTTAGTGAGAGAGTTCATTTCTCTATGAACTAACAGCTGTGGACACTGAATGACTGCCTGAGGTAAATGTGATGCTATGTGACATTGTTTACAAGCTGTTTTATTGACGTCTTTCCACCGTTGAAACACTGATTGAGCGAATACGTTTCAGTAAGCTGTAATGTATCCTCAACATACCTTCAGATGTTGATTCATGTTTATTCTTTAGGAAGAGATTGCGTTAACCCGCGCCGCGCCGTGCCGTTGCTTGAACTGACGCCTATACACTGATCAGTCACGTCACATTAAAGAGCGTCAAAATGGCATTTATTGTTTGAATTTCATGATAAAATGGACTGAATACTTAATGTTCGTGTGGGAACTCGGACTGAAGTAGTGCTGCACAATATATCGAAATTGTACATATCGCGATATGCATATCGCAACGGCACGCAATATCTGAATGATTTTAATAGGCTACTTCAACATTGTGAAAAGTGTACGTTTCAGGTCGACGCATATAGCAGAGAATAGACTGGGCCCACGACTGTTACTTATGTGACTTGATGTTAAAAAGATTTATTAAACGCAATAACTTGCAAAAAACAACTTGCAGTCTCGCGCTGTCTGCGCAAAGAACAGAAAGCATGTGATCCATTCAGTTCTGCTTCGTGCCTTGTTACACACTCAAACTGTCAAATACACACAGAGTTATGTAAAAATGGCTGTCTTGACGAGTATTATCAGTCGGTTATGCTTTAAGTGAACGATATCAGTTGGGGAAAGAAACTGAACGTGTGTCAATAGGATCCGTGCATTAGGTCTTAAAGTGACAGCCTGCTAATACAGTAAACAACGTCCAAGTCAAGCAAAGAGTTTTTGGTATTTAAATATTGGCATTACATTTTTTGTTTATTTACACTGGTGTTAAAATTGTATTGTCAGATTTGTGACTTTAATTTTTGCTAAAACACTGCTGGTGACTTTCAGGAGTTGTAGCGATGCTTTCTTTTTTTAATATAATTTAAATAGATTTTACACACTTAAAGCAATATCGTATCGCATTATTTAACAAGGCATTGCATATTGCATTTTTCTTCAATATCGCACAGCCCTAGATTGAAGTGTGATCAGCGCTTAAAACAAGCCTACTGTTAAAGACTGCATTCGAAACGATTCGGTACGAATACGTGTACCGTTACACCCCTAATGCACTAGCCATAATGGACCACTTTTATAATGGCTTTATGAGTTGACAGCTTTATTCACCAGGGCTTGACATTAGCACCCGCCAACCCGTCGAATGTGGGTGGATTTCAGCAGTGGCATGTAACGCAGTCACTCCTACTAGCCACTTTGGCGGGTTGAATTTTATATATAATATATACATTTTTCAAAAGGCATCTGAAATAATAAACTAAGTTCAATGGAGTAATGATTTTTCGATAGATATCTATAGTGAAATATCTGAAACTCGTCCAATACTCATTTTGCGCAGAACAGATGCATGATACCATCTGCTCTTTCTCGCTCCCTCATCTCCCCGACAGCGAGATGACACACAAAACCGCCTCCCCTCACTCACTCGTTTCATTTGCTCCGGAATAATATTGTTGGTGTTACAGGGCTTGAATTTTAGAATGGGATTGCCCACAATTTTACTCATTCCCTCAGATTTTGTGCTCACACCCAAGCACATAAAGCCCCCTCTCAGTACTAAATTGAGTTCTTGTTCGCTGATTATTGCGCTTAAACAGTCAAATACACACAAAATAATGTTGTTATGGCGAGTATTCACATAAACGCAGTCAGTTATGTTGTGGTGAACGTAAACCGCTGAGAAAGAAAATGCATGTGTAATAGTATATTGGATCCGTGCGTCCAGTCTTAAAGTGACAGCAGCCTAATACATCTGCAGCCAAATTATGAGATAATATTAAAAATATCTATATGGCAGCTTAAGTTAAAGTTAATGTCAAAACCTGGTCATCACCATTTACTTTTATAACATAGAAATGTGCAGGATGACATTTTTTTAAACATGTAATTTCGCATTTCATAAAGAAGTTGTTATACGTTTAGTCAATATAAAGAACTTTTTTTTTTTTTTTTTTACTTGCCTGAAAAAAACAACAACAACTAAAGTGATGTCCAGAAATGTGTTATGTATAAACTGGGGAAACCAGCCAATCAGTGAAAATACAATTTGGTTAATTGGCATATTAGAGGTATAAAGGAGTTTTTATTGTGAAAGTATTAAATATATAAGTTCATGAGTTCTGATTGGGTTCAATGAACATCTGATTCAATCAATACCTTTTTCATGGCTTCTCATTATTACAGTAATGAATACTAATGTCACTTTTGTGGCGTATTGTGTGCTTACCTGTAAGCTGTGCTCTGCCTTTGTTCATCTCTGATGTACGAATCTTCAACCACAAAATGACTGCAGCTGATCTTCTGACCGCGTGTATCAATCACAGCTTTAACTCTGTGACGAATGGATACAGAAGATGCATCAGATCAAGAAAAAGTCCTTTCCTTAAACCAGCTTTCTTTACCCAAACACCTGCTTTAATCACAAAAGGGTCAAGAGATGGTCAGATTATGATTTGAAGATAAAATATTAAACACTAGAACATCATATATTAGCTGTCTCATTCTTCATGGGTCAGGTGGTTACTTCTAAAAGCTCTTTTTATAAAGAGAAGTGGCCTGTCCTTTCATACGTGTCACTATAGGAAAATGTGGTGCTTTGGCATTTTTGCATAAGGTCAGTGTGTCATGTTAATAATTTTGTATATTGTTGGACCTACTTGGTTCATGACAATATATATCAATGTTAAATTAAGCAATTTTCGTTCATGTTTAAACAGTAAACAATTTTGGTACTTTGTTGGTTCTTCACATGAAATCAAAGTGTAAAATCTGGGTCCTGAAGAAAAAACAGTTGTGAACCAGTGGCCTAGGGCACAAGTTTGACCTTTCCTCCTTTAATCTCTGCAAGTGAGAAGGAAAAAGAGCGAGTGAGAGAGAAAAAGGAGGAACAGAGGAGAATCTGTTGGCTTGTTATGTCAAGAGTTATAAATGTGCTTTATAGGGCTCATTATCCAAACTAATGGGCTGGGGGTGACATCCTTGAAATGGACTTTCACAACACAATAAAGGGGCAAGAGAGCGTCTCCCTCCCCTGACGAAAAGTCAGGCCTCGGAATAATCCTCCCCCAACGCCCAGATTGACTCCAGGACAGATCTGTTTATGTAAATGAAGATTTATTTACTCGGAGGAACTAGCAGAGGAAGCAGAGGCTTTCCAATCAATCGTCAGCCAATGGGGTGAAAGAAAGCAATATGGGATACATTTCACAAACCTAACACACCTGAGGGCAACCGTAGCAGGTCGCTCTTGCTCACAGGAAGCTGCTTCTGGATCAAGAGAACAAACTACGCATTTACGCAAATTACTGCAAGGCTCAATGAGTTTGGCCCGGTTTAAGAGAGTGGCCAATCTTACGTTCCATGATCATATACTGTACATGTGTTTTTATGCTTTAAAATTCAAACATTTGTTTTAGTGTGTGTTGAAAATGTATATGGTTTCAAATTCAGTGATTTCAGTTTCAATTGTATAATTTATTATGGCAAATTAAAAACCTAGTTTTAAATAAACTGTAGAATACAGCGTATATATAGTGAGAATTGTTTATAAAGAAAAAATATATAAAATAAAATGATTATATATAAAAAAATAAATAAATAAATTCATTTAAACTCATGATTTTATTTTTATTTGTTGCTACAATTTTTTATGGTGGGGTCTGAACTACTCAAACTGGGGGACAAAACTATATTGTCGAGTCCTGGATTGGATTTTGTTTGTCAATAAAAAAAAAAAAAAAAAAAATTGGTTTGATTTTCTTCAATTCGTTTTTTCCTCAGCATTCACTATGTAAAGAGTTTTCTATACAAGTGCTTAAGTTTCTTCTGTCAGTGTGCATAAAACAATGAAATAGTGCTAATGATTCCGTTTCACTTGCAACCAAGGCCAGTGTTGGCTTTGTAGATCATCATAAGCGTTCATAAATCGCCTTCATAAACCACGTCAGTGGCCTCTGAACCAATCAGCGTGATAACCTTGCGCCCAACGATGCATGCGTTCAAACTCATTTGAATTTTATATACTTCTCTGCAAATGTGGTTTTGTGTAGGCTAAACAGATCATATGCTGAATGACAACCATGACGGATATTACAAGCAAGAAGCTCATTTGTCTTGGTAAATATTGCATAAAATAGTACACCAATGTTTTAAATCAATGAAAGAATCTGTGTACACCAGTGTTGTTATTAAGAAAAACTAAAACTATTAAAATGTTTCCGTAACTAAAAAGCTGAAATAAAATAAAAATAAATATTAAATGAAAAACTTGACCTTAAATCACTTCAATTAAAATAAATAGTTGAAGTACTACAGTATTACAATTAATAAAAATAAAAATAAAATAAATCTATCTATCTATCTATCTATCTATCTATCTATCTATCTATCTATCTATCTATCTATCTATCTATCTATCTATCTATCTATATATCTATATATATATATATATATATATATATATATATATATATATATATATATATGATAAACTTAGGTACATTTACAAGACAACAATGTACTAAAAGCGGAAACATTTTTCCTTTGTGTTTTTCGTGTACAGACGACAACATTGTCAAAATGACCCCCGTTCACACGGATCAGAGAAAACGACTAAAATGCTGTACTAATCCTGCCAGGCCAGTAGTTGGCGATGCTACTTTGTAAAGAAACACTATGTACCTATAAACGGAACATGTAATATGCATGCGCATGACATTGTTGCTTTTGCAAATTCATGTTTTTGTAGCTTACACGGAGACAATAAATGTAATCGTTTTCAAAAACTTGCACTTTGAAACCAGTTTATTTCAGAAGTTCGCTTTTTTTAGGCCCCCAAAACGCCGTTGTCGTGTAAATGAACAACCAAAACAAGTTTTCCATTTTTAGTTGAAAACTGTTGTGTAAACGGCCCCTAAAACTAAATTTAAAACGAAAACTGAAAATATAAAAATAAAAGCTCATTTAAAATATTCCCAGTGCATGTTGGACTCCGGCAGGGCTGCCCTTTGTCACCGGTTCTGTTCATAATTTTTATGGACAGAATTTCTAGGCGCAGCCAAGGGCCGGAGGGTGTCCGGTTTGGGAACCACATGATTTTGTCGCTGCTTTTTGCGGATGACGTTGTCATGTTGGCCTCCTCAGACCAGGACCTTCAGCGTGCACTGGGGCGGTTTGCAGCCGAGTGTGAAGCGGCCGGGATGAGAATCAGCACCTCCAAATCCGAGGCCATGGTTCTCAGTCGGAAAAGGGTGGCTTGCCCACTTAAGGTTGGTGGAGAGTTTCTGCCTCAGGTGGAGGAGTTCAGGTATCTTGGGGTCTTGTTCACGAGTGAGGGAAGGATGGAACGGGAGATTGACAGACGGATCGGTGCAGCTTCTGCAGTAATGCGGTCGATGTACCGGTCTGTCGTGGTAAAGGAGGAGCTGAGCTGTAAGGCGAAGCTCTCGATTTACCGGTCAATCTACGTTCCTACTCTCACCTATGGTCATGAGCTGTGGGTCATGACCGAAAGGACAAGATCCCGGATACAGGCGGCCGAAATGAGCTTTCTCCGCAGGGTTGCTGGGCGCACCCTTAGAGATAGGGTGAGAAGCTCTGTTACTCGGGAGGAGCTCAGAGTAGAGCCGTTGCTCCTCCACATCGAGAGGAGCCAGTTGAGGTGGCTCGGGCATCTATTTCGGATGCCTCCTGGACGCCTTCCCAGGGAGGTGTTCCGGGCATGTCCCACCGGGAGGAGGCCCCGGGGAAGACCTAGGACACGCTGGAGGGATTATGTCTCCCGGCTGGCCTGGGAACGCCTCGGGGTTCCCCCGGAAGAGCTGGAGGAAGTGGCTAGGGAGAGGGAAGTCTGGGCGTCTCTGCTTAGACTGTTGCCCCCGCGACCCGGCCCCGGATAAGCGGAAGATAATGGATGGAATTTAAAATACTAATAAATATTATAATGGCATATAAATACAATAAAATAACATGGTTGTACAACAAATTCATGTAAAAGGCAAAAAAAACTAAACGCTAATTATTAAATACAAATACACATATTAAGGAACAGTTTGACTCCAAATTGAAACTAAAATTTTAGTAGTGCTTTGCCCATGCAACACCCACCCAGCATTATACTAGTATAATACTAGGGTGTTTTGGGTGGTTGTTAGTGCATTATTACATGATTGCTAGGGTCTTCTGAGTGGTTGTTCAGGGCTATCTTTTATCTCTATAACCAGGTTGTGTCAATTGGCCTGACTCTCTCTTAGATCGACGAAACTTATCGCTGAGCCTTGCAATAATTTGCGTAAATACGTAGTTTGTTCCTACTATGGAAGTCAATGGCTACCGTCAACTGTTTGATTACCAACATTCTTCAACATATCTTCTTTTGAAACTCACACAGGTTGGGAACAACTTGAGGGTGAGTAAATGATAACAGAATTTTTCATTTTTGGGTGAACTATCCCTTTAAGGAGGACCACCTATGTCTCTATATCCAGGTTTCCCTCCAAAAAAAATGTAAGCAAAAATGTGGAATAAAACGTGGTTACTACCTCTCAGACTCAAAATGAATTTATAAAAGGACTTTAAAAACCACAGAGTGTACACAGAGAAGTGCAATTGGTAAAAATAAAATAATTTATTATTTTAAAATAAAATATTTGGGGAAAAAAATGACAAAAAGAATAGAGTAAAATACAACAACAGAAAAAAACAACATTATTGCTCCCAAATGTAAGGCATCTGACGTTAAGTTTGTCAGAGTGTTGCGTCTGCACACACTAAACTGCAAATAATTTATTACTAGGGGTGTAACGGTACCCTCATGTCACGATTCGATACATATCACGATACTGAACTCATGATACAATATTATTGCGATACTCCAAGACATGGTAAAAGGTTAACAAAAAAGTACTGTTGATTAAAATGCTAAATTTGTATTATATTGCTGGTGGAAATGAAGAGGCTTTGGACTTGATGCTGGTAACCCAATGCACAGGACAATGGTGACACCAGAATAAAAATATTCATGATTCTGAAGCTGAAAATACAGAATTATGTATATTAAGACATATACCGATATATTGAAAATAATGCAGGCCACTTTTTACTGGTAACATAAGACATTTGGCATTGACCCACAAATATTCCCCCATTGCATTATTATACATTATATTCAACATTATATATAGTAGTTTAATGTAGTACTGCCACTAAAACTGTAAACGTGATTTTTTTCTAATTTTCATTTTGGGTGAACCATACACAATACAGACTGTCACTATTCACAATACATATTGTTGCAATTTAGTATTGCTATATATTGTGACATGTTACACCCCTATTTATTACATAAAAAAAAGACATTTACAGTGGCGTTCTCTGCCAGCCAGAACTTCCTTTTTTATTTCAATTTTGCAGTGTTTTCCCTGGAAGTGACGATTTTCTTGACGAGGCGAAAATGCTGCTTTAATCGCGAATAGTTTTTCCAATATTTAGATGTTGTGCATGACTTGAATTCTCAACTTGGATAGTCAGCATAGCGCATGGCTTGGGTTCCTCCTCCAGTGTAACTAATCACAATAATACTGATGCTTGTCTTAACAGGCACCTCCAAAAAAGGGGTTTCATCAGCAGTTGAGTTCTGTTGACGTGTGAAATGAATTTGGACAAACGAATCTGGACAAGTGATTGAGTTGCCTGTCGTGGCGGTAACAAACCGGACAGGGCTGGACCGTCCTCCTCATGGAGTGGCAGGTGGGATTTGAGGGTCTGTAATCCTCTGATGCATTATTAATCTGGCTCTACCCTTTTCAGCTTTATGTCTGTAATAAGAGCAGACATAGGGCGGTAATTTATGATGCCAGGGAAATTAAAATCATTGTTCAGCCTGCCAGACACCTTGCCAGCTTTTTTTTCACCTTCATGAAACTTTTTCCATGGATGATGTATGGCGCTAACCTCCAGCGCAGGGCTGACTCCACACGGGGCACCACTGGAGGAAGGCATGGACCGTCTGCGCTACACTCAAGGCGATGCTTTATAGACTGAGCTCCGGGTCTGACGGACACCTTGGTTTGGAGCTCTGCCAGCTCCCAAGCCAGATCCTGACCAGCCTCGGTCAGGTGAGTCTGGCTTCAATCCAATAGGGATGAAAGAATTAGCCTTGAAACTTCTTAGTGCTCCAGTTATATGGGGGTTAATGGCATTGGTGGCGATCATGAAGAACTTGCAGTAAATTATCAATTAAGGTCATCTTGGTTGTTTTTCGTATGCTACGTTAAGTTTTGAGGAACACCTCCTGCTGGGTCGCTCAAGTAGAACTGACGTTAGGGACGGCTGACCGCATCCAGGGACAGACGTCACATATCAAAACTAAACTGACCTCTGTCAAATGACCTACCAAAGGAGCAAATAAACAACCTGAAAGATTTGTTGAGAGAACAAATTATAAAAGTTATCCTCTTGGTTATAAGAATAAATATGTTCACCCAGGCCAAGCAGTCCTACTTGATTTGCTGAAGATCTTGGCAAGCAGAAGAACGGACAAATACAACAGCTAGTCAAGACGTTTCTTTTTCTGCAGTCAGCTACTTTTGCAGCCAAGCAAAAACCACCTCTTAAAATAATTTATTATTTTTCAAAACGGTTTACAAAATGGGTAACATTCACTGATCTATATAGAGAACATCAACGTGATTATATAGATCAGTGGTAACATTACACATTTCCCGATTAGATTTCACTCTGATTCACAAGCTTTTCTTTGGACTCAATTTTTGTTTTTGATTTCATTTGATTTGATTTTCATTCAATTCTGATTTAACTGGGCATATTTCAGTTATAATGTTGAAATATGAATAAATCAGCTCTCTCAGCTTCTGTAAGGGCATCATTTGGGTATGGCAGGGTATGACAGCTGCCATACCTTGGCTTTCCAATCAGATCAAAGTAATATTTTTATTGTAGAATATATTACTACAGGTAACATATCTTTTGTAACTGTTTAATAAAAGAGAAAGGCAAATAAATTAAAGCAACCTGGTTGTTATATTTGTGTCACATGAGTTCAACTGTGCTGCAAATGTGTCTATTTACAAAGTGATTTTGCAGCATTGAGTATTGTAGCCAATAGGCATTCACAGGCATTTCTGCTGAAAATAATGACCAATCAGAGGAATTACCCGTTTAAAGTTTAAAACTAAGTTTTACACACTCACATATCCTCTCATTATAACAAACAAAGTGGACATGATGTAAATTAAAGATTCATTGCAAAATTTAGTCATTGATTGTTTAAAATGGGAGTTTTCGCACTCAATGAGTTTGCAGTGAACTGACTGACAGCTTCAGTGATTAGAAATGAAGCGCTCTTAACTCGCTGAGGCAGTCTGTGTAATTTAATTCGCAATTTGAAAAGTTTTTGTTTTTCTTTGTGACCTTTTCTACACATATACCTCACACTTCAGTACACACTTAAAGGGTTAGTTCACCCAAAAATGTAAATTCTGTCATTCATTACTCATCCTCATGTCGTTCGACACCCGCAAGACCTCCGTTTATCTTCAGAACACAAATTAAGATATTTTTGTTGAAATCCGATGGCTCAGAAAGGCCTCCATTGGCAGCAATGTCATTTCCTCTCTCAAGACCCATAAAAAGTACTAAAGACGTCATTACGTCATCTCACTCCAGTGGTTCTACAATCATTTTATGAAGCGACGAGAATAGTTTTTGTGCACAAAAAACAAACAAAATAACGGCTTATATAGTGATGGCCGATTTCAAAACAGTGCTTCATGAAGCTTTGGAGTGTTATGCATCAGTGTATCGATTCATGATTCGGATCGTGTGTCAAACCACCAAACTGCTGAAATCACGTGACTTTGTCGCTCCGAACCTGTAGCTGTAGTGTGGCGCTAACAACGCCAAGGTCATGGGTTCGATTTCCAGGGAAAGCAAGAACTGACAAAATGTAAAAATGTGTACCTTGTAAGTGGCTTTGGATAAAAGCGTCTGCCAAATGCATAAATGTAAATGTAAATGAACCGTTGAATCGATACACTGATTCATAACGCTCCGAAGCTTCATGAAGCAGTGTTTTGAAATCGGCCATCTCTATACAAGTCGTTATTTAGTTGGGGTTACACAAAATTATTGCAGAACCACTGGAGTGAGATGACTTTTTAATGACGTCTTTAGTACCTTTTATGGGTCTTGAGAGAGGAAATGACATTTCTGCCAATGGAGGCCTTTCTGAGCCATCGGATTTCAACAAAAATATCTTCATTTGTGTTCTGAAGATGAACGGAGGTCTTACGGGTGTCGAACGACACAGAATTTTCATTTTTGGGTGAACTAACCCTTTAAAGGGTAACTAAACCCCTGATCACAGCCTAACTCCACCCACTGGCAATATTTGAAAAATGCTGGAAAAGTGGGCAGAGCCCAGCAGAGACAGAGGGGACGAACCGAGGGCGGGGCTGAGGGGTTTTACTCAGGGCGCGCACCTGAGACCTGCAGTGACGGATTGACTGACAGCTGTCTTAACTCCCTATATACGCCAGCATGTTCCGGTACTGTTGTTTGTTACCACGGCAACCACTTGCGTGTCAGGGTTTGAAAGCGCGTCTCGTGTATGAAAAGTATCTGTACACATGACGGGCGGCAAGAAAAGCCTGACGTGTACTGACAACTGCATTATTTAACCGTATTCTCTTCATTAGAATGTTGAAAGCAAGTGTCAAGTAAGTTTCATTCATAATGTTTCTACTTCATGTAATATGAGAATTCATACTAAAGTGAAGCCGTTGAATGTGATCAATGCAGGAAAACATTTCTTAGGGCGTGGCGAGCTCGTGCCATGGGCGTGGATAGTGAGCTGTAAGAAGAACCAACATACGCCACGATGACCTACAACGTCCAATAGGAAAATTCAACTGCAGTAGCCACCGTTGAACCTTAAGAGGGCAGCACTCAGATGTTTTTACACCATATATTGTAAAATTAAAACACTTTATACCCAAATGTCAAACCATTTACTCGAATCAATGAACAGCACTAATAAAGCCCCAGTCTTGCAGATCATTAACTAAAAAAAGGGTTTTTTTAGGGTTTAGTTACCCTTTAATCTGTGCTTCACACTTCAGACAGACAAAAAAAAAAAAAAAAAAAAAAAAAAAAAAAAAAAAAAAAAAGACAAAAACTGATTTTTTTTTAATGTTATAATAGTGATTTGGTAATCTCTAAAAAAAAAAGTGTGACCAAACTGTTAGGGAAATGGGTAATGAGCAAATAAGTGCCGCTCTGCAGCCATCTACTGGTTATAGTGGTGATTTTGTGTCTTTTTTAAAGTCCCAGTGAACCAGAAGTAGCAAGTGAGTTGACGCATTTCCAAGTGAAACGGAATACTGAATAGAGGGCAGGGTTTTACTTCAGCGCTCCTCCTCTCCATCGCGCGCTCACAGCAGACTAGCGGTTAGAGGGGAGTGGTTACGCATTTTCAAACCTAAGCCGACATCATCTAAGAAGGACTGCCATTTCCAGACCAGAAGTTACTTTTCAGATTTTGATTAAAGATTAATCGCAACAAAAAAATTTTTCTGTGTATTAACTTGCACGGATTAATTGTTCACCCTAAGACCTTTAATATGTGTAAATGGGGTCAATTTTGATTTCATGAGGACTTTTAATTGTAAAATAAAAAATGTTGTATTTCACCAAGTGTTAGTTTTCCTACATCGTGAAACTTTTAGGTTTACAAATTCGGACAATCTTTAAAGGATGAACAAAAATTTAAAATGGCATAATATTCAGACTTTTGAGCTTTAAGTGCTGGAAAAACTTCTTATAAAAGTTCTTATAACAGAGGTCTACTGGCTGGTTTATGATCAAAGCTACACTTTTCATCATGTCGAGGGAGCAAGATGTTATGACGTCATCAGAGTTCGCCATACCTTGGCTTTTGGTGAATTGATGCCACTGAGCTTCTGCTGTAAATTATACAGGGAACCTTCTAGCTAGGTATATTATGAAAATATTATAGGTTTAATATTAATTATAATATAGAACTAACACTAGATTTCGATTATATTTTTTTAAATATTTATTTATACGTATGTTGTTGCATTTATTTATTTTATTTATATATACATTTTTATGTACTGTTATTATAACAATGTTAAAATTATTATACATTGTCATTTGTTCATAAATTGGACTACACCGGTTGCACTGTATGTTTTTGATTCACGAAAAAGTAGGGATGCACCAAAATTTAATTCCATTTTTGGCCGAAAGAGAATCGGAACAAAGGTAACAGAAAATTGTAGCTTTAATAAGGTGTTATTCTATATTCTATATTATACTTTATTTATGCAGTGCAGACAGTTTGATAACTTTATTCATTGTCTGTATATTTCCTACCTGTTAGACAAGAAGGCCACAGATAAATATGACATTTATTATAATGGGTTTATGTGAAGATTGTTTTAAGTTCACTTAAAATTGATGTAGCTTTTAAATATAATGTTGAATGTCTATAATTAATCATTCAAAAAAGTCAGAGACCTCAGTAGCAGTTTTAGTATCAGTGATACTAGCCTTCATAAAAGATGCCATTACAACAAATATTTCAAATATACTGTCTTTAAGTTGTTTCCACATTAATTTGGAGAGTAACTGAAATTATTACAATATAAAAAAATTTTTATACAACAATACAAAATTAATCGATTAATCGCGATTAATTACAGAAGAAAATTGTGATTAATTCAGGGTTTTTATCGATTGACAGCACTAGTTACTTTCAATAAAAGTATTTTTTGGAGTGTGATATTAAGTTATTTTATTTGTATTTTTTAAAATGCAGTATCGTTAAAATTATTGAATTTCATCAAAAAGTCTAATATTAACACAAAAGGTAATTTGAAATAATAAGTAATTGTTAAAAAGCATTTTCGGTTTTCAGCCAACTGTATCCAGAATTTTTGGTTTCGCCCCAAGAATTTTCATTTCGGTGCATCCCTGACGATAATGTCACACAGAAATCATTGGAATAACTTTCACAATGATTTTTTCCCTCAGCTAATGAACATGATTAAAAGCTTGAGCATTTACAACAGCAGCATTTACAACAGCAGCAAAGGACAAAAATTGCAGTGCATGCTTATAAACAGAACTATATACACTCACCTAAAGGATTATTAGGAACACCTGTTCAATTTCTCATTAATGCAATTATCTAATCAACCAATCACATGGCAGTTGCTTCAATGCATTTAGGGGTGTGGTCCTGGTCAAGACAATCTCCTGAACTCCAAACTGAATGTCAGAATGGGAAAGAAAGGTGATTTAAGCAATTTTGAGCGTGGCATGGTTGTTGGTGCCAGACGGGCCGGTCTGAGTATTTCACAATCTGCTCAGTTACTGGGATTTTCACGCACAACCATTTCTAGGGTTTACAAAGAATGGTGTGAAAAGGGAAAAACATCCAGTATGCGGCAGTCCTGTGGGCTTAAAAATGCCTTGTTGATGCTAGAGGTCAGAGGAGAATGGGCCGACTGATTCAAGCTGATAGAAGAGCAACTTTGACTGAAATAACCACTCGTTACAACCGAGGTATGCATCAAAGCATTTGTGAAGCCACAACACGCACAACCTTGAGGCGGATGGGCTACAACAGCAGAAGACCCCACCGGGTACCACTCATCTCCACTACAAATAGGAAAAGAGGCTACAATTTGCACAAGCTCACTAAAATTGGACAGTTGAAGACTGGAAAAATGTTGCCTGGTCTGATGAGTCTCGATTTCTGTTGAGACATTCAGATGGTAGAGTCAGAATTTGGCGTAAACAGAATGAGAACATGGATACATCATGCCTTGTTACCACTGTGCAGGCTGGTGGTGGTGGTGTAATGGTGTGGGGGATGTTTTCTTGGCACACTTTAGGCCCCTTAGTGCCAATTGGGCATCGCTTAAATGCCACGGCCTACCTGAGCATTGTTTCTGACCATGTCCATCCCTTTATGACCACCATGTACCCATTCTCTGATGGCTACTTCCAGCAGGATAATGCACCATGTCACAAAGCTCTAATCATTTCAAATTGGTTTCTTGAACATGACAATGAGTTCACTGTACTAAAATGGCCCCCACAGTCACCAGATCTCAACCCAATAGAGCATCTTTGGGATGTGGTGGAACGGGAGCTTCGTGCCCTGGATGTGCATCCCACAAATCTCCATCAACTGCAAGATGCTATCCTATCAATATGGGCCAACATTTCTAAAGAATGCTTTCAGCACCTTGTTGAATCAATGCCACGTAGAATTAAGGCAGTTCTGAAGGCGAAAGGGGGTCAAACACAGTGTTAGTATGGTGTTCCTAATAATATAATTATCATTTAGTTATCTATAGTTTTAGCTAATATAGTTATCATTATAGTTATCGTTCTTGATGTGAACGGGGAAAATATATATATATTTTTTTTTTAAAACACATCCCTAGTCAGGATGATATGCCCGATAAATGACAGGGAAAGACATCTAATTTGAGCGCTGCTGCATCGGCAAGGTACGCAATAGCCTTAACACTAGTAAGCTAATGCCATCACACGTGTAAGTGTCGTGCGCTACATCCAGAGGAATCCAAGCCCCCTGGGTCATTCACCAGCAAGATGAAAGAAACTCAATATAATCGCCAAAGAGAGGGCCAAAGAATGAGAGAGGAATAAAGAGAGAGGGGAAAAAACCCCAGATCTAACCTAGTTTATGACAACAATCCACCTTTGAAACTCATTAAAGGCCTTTCTGGTGGGGCCTGACGCACATTATCAGCACAGATTAATCAAGGGAGACGGGAGATGAACTCTCATTTTTTAAGAGGCAGCAACAGAGGGCTTTTTTGTCTTCAGATGAAAATCAATTAGTGGAGGTAAGGCCACGAGGAAAAAGCGGCATCACTCATCGCCGGCCCAAGTGGCAGAGTCTGTGATTTGTCTTCCGAGCTCGGCTGCTTAAGGGGGGCTGGTACTGCTGTCTCCCTGAAAATTAATTTCATATCTATATTCCGAATATCCCCCCCATTCACTCATGTGCGCCATCTCTTGGCCTTGTTTTTGAGTACCCTGTACACAAATGAGCTCTGATCAGCCTTGGGATACTGGAGTGGTGTGAATCAACCAGAGGAGCAAGTAAATCTACTTCTTATCTAATTGAATTTCTGAGTGTTAGGAGTTGTTGTTTTTCGTCTAAATGCATGTTGTGAACAGAATCAATGGTGAACTACTTACTTGTTGGATGCCTTGTCCACAACCAGGCACTGCACTGAGTGTCGCAGACAATAAATTCCTCCAAATACAGCACACATTCTGCAAGGAGAAAAAAAGTAACACCTTACATACGCTTGAGTTTATTTATATGACATTCAATCTGAATGGAACTGCTAAACACTCGTAATTACAGCTGATGGCATGACATTAAAAGGGCTGATCACACCTTGTCCACACAAAAAGGACAAAATCCAATTCATTTGACAAGGCAAAAATGTCACCAAGATCTTAAAATGTGTTACCTTCACATTACCTTGTGATTTTGTGGTGATAAAGAATAGCAGCTTAATTAAACTATAAACACAAAGACAAAGTGATTCAAATATTCTTAAAAAGCCTGGAGACAAACCTAAATAGACAGAGAGAGAATCACAAAAAGAAGCTGTGATAAAGTAGCCAACCTACTTTGTGTGATTGCTATTTATACATTGGTGTCTTTTATCTTATTACCATTTCTGCAGTTTTACAAAAGGCAATAAGCCATTAGAGGCTGTTAGTTAGTGGCACTTTACATGATTACACCCTTAACCATAGAAAAAATGACTGAATCGCACACTCTCTCATGGGTTATTTCATTAAAATAAATAAATAAATAAATAAATAAATAAACTACAATTTGTTTCTTTTTATGAGACAAGCCATAAGATTTTTCAACAAGAAGTCTCTAATCTAATTCTCATTAAGGCTGTATTTATTTGATCAAAATACAGTAAAACATTCAGTAAAAGTATTGTCAAATATTATTACAATTACATATTTTTAGTTTTGTTTTAGTTTAGTTTATATTTTTAATGGCAAAGCTGATGTGTGTGTGTGTTAAACTATATATATATATATATATATATATATATATAATATATATATATATATATATATATATATATATATATATATATATATATATATATATATATATATATATATATATAATTTATTTCAAAAGTATTGTTCCAATCACTTCCATGGCCAAAGGTGTATAAAATCAAGCACCTAATTTCCTCACTACTAAATATTCCACGGTCAACTGTTAGTGGTATTATAACAAAGTGGAAGCAATTGGTAACAACAGAAACTCTGCCACGAAGTGGTAGGTCACACAAAATTACAGAGTGGGGTCAGCGCATGCTGAGGCACACAGTGCGCAGAAGTCACCAACTTTCTGCAGAGTCAATAGCTACAGACCTCCAAACTTCATGTGGCCTTCAGATTAGCTCAAGAACAGTGCGTAGAGAGCTTCATGGAATGGGTTTCCAAGGCCGAGCAGCTGCATCCAAGCCTTACATCACCAAGTGCAATGCAAAGAGTGGGATGCAGTGGTGTAAACCACGCCACCACTGGACTCTAGAGCAGCGAGGAGACGAGTTCTCTGGAGTGAGCAATCACACTTTTCTGTCTGCCAATCCGATGGACGCGTCTGGGTTTTGCAGTTGCCAGGAGAACGATACTTGCCTGACTGCCAAGAGTAAAGTTTGGTGGAGGGGGGATTATGGTGTGGGGTTGTTTTTCAGGGGTTGGGTTGGCCCCTTAGTTTCAGTGAAAGGAACTCTTAATGCTTCAGCATACCAAGCCATTTTGGACAATTTCATGCTCCCAACTTTGTGGGAACACTTTGAGGATGGCCCCTTCCTGTTCCAACATAACTGCGCACCAGTGCACAAAGCAAGGTCCATAAAGACACAGATGAGCGAGTTTGGTGAGGAACTTGACTGGCCTGCACAGAGTCCTGACCTCAACCCGATAGAACACCTTTGGGATGAATTAGAGCAGAGACTGCGGGACAGGCCTTCTCGTCCAACATAAGTGCCTGATCTTACAAATGCGCTTCTAGGAGAATTAAACCCTACTGATTAAGAATGGGATGTCATTAAAGTTCATGTGCATGTAAAGGCAGACGTCTCAAAACTTTTGGCAATTATTAACATATTCTTTCATTAGGGCATACATATACACTGAAAGAAATCTGTCAGCCATCATCTTGTACACGAAGGGCATAGGTTGGGTATTAGACTACATAAATATGTCTGAAGACACAGATGGAGAGATGGTAAAGGACACTTTGCTATTCACTCCAAGCTTAAACAAGGGAGGAAAAAAAAACTTCTGGCCTTGTCTGCCCAGATTAATATAGAGACATGGCATCTTAATAAAGTGCAAAGATAAAAAAAAAAAGAGAGGCTAAATCTGCCAGCAATCATCTGGGCCCATCTCCTGTCCTCCACAGAAGCCCATAGAGACAGCAGGGAAGCCCTTTGATGTCATTAACCCTAACTGACAGACGTTTAAGCTGATATTACTCTAATTAACTGCCCGCTGTCGGCCGCAATGATGCAGTCGGGCGGAGTGCGTGGGCACTGACTTTCCCTCTCCAGGCCCCAGCACTCGCCCTGGCGACATCACTCGCCATCACGGCTAAATTAACAGTTGTGAAAATCCAGTACCCCCACAAGCCCCTGCTCTTTATAGCCTCTAAATGGCATTTCAGTTCCTATCAAGACGGGAATCAGGGGACGTGATTTTTTAATACGGTAGCAAAACAATGGAGGCCATTAATAGCCCAACGCCATGACAGCGCGCTCACCGATGATTTATGAGTTTGTGTATAATTTGATTATGCTATTAATTCCACTGATTACAGCTGCAGCGAGTGTGGAGAAGGTCACATCCAAAATAAATCTTCGACAACTCCCTCTTTCTCGTCACCTAACACCCTCCCCCTCCCCCTTTACCCCACCGACATCCCCACAAAACAACTGCCTCCAACTAGTTATTTCTGTAATTAAAAAGTAATGTAACAAGAAGCACAAACAAGCTTCAGGCTCTAATGGCAACATCACGGCAGAGCTTCAAATAAATTGAACAGAGCCCTGTAAGGACGGAAGCTTTTTTCACGCCGCAGGAAATGCAATGGTATGATAGCCTAGCGTTAAGATCCAGAGATAACAGGTTGAGATAGCTATAGGCTGCAATCCATAACGAATTTCACTTTGCAAGCTATGATGTTCTACTTTGTGTTATTTATATTGATCTAGAAAAGGCATATTAAGGTACATTTAAAAAGGACAATCCTAAAAGCTACTTGGTGCTACTTTACCAGCACTACCATTCAAAAACTACCATTCATTTAATTAAATAAATACAGTAAAAACAGTGATATTGTAAAATATCTTTTCTATTTCTATTTTTCTAATTTATTCCTGTGATCAAAGCTGTATTTTCAGCATCATTCCTCCAGTCTTCAGTGTCACATGATCCTTCAGAAATCATTCTAATATGATGATTTGCTGCTCAAGAAACATTATTATCAATGTTGAAAACAGTTAAGCTGCTTAATATTTTTGTGGATACAGTGATCATGTTTTTTGTTGTTTTTTGAGCACAAAAAGTATTCTGGTCACTTCATAACACTGAGGTTGAACCATTGGAGTCACATGGACTATTTTAACAGTGTCTTTGCTACCTTTCTGGGCCTTGAACGTGATAATTATATTGCTGTCTATGGAAGTCAGAGAGCTCTCGGAGTTCATCAAAAATATCTTCATTTGTGTTCTGAAGATGAACAAAGGTCTTAGGGGTTTAGAACGACATGAGGGTGAGTAATTAATGACAGAATTTTCATTTTTGGATGAACTAACCCTTTAACCCAACTCAATCCTTCATGCGCTCTTACGGAAAAGCTCTCTTCAAGAGATAGTGGATTAATTAAAGGGTCAATAAAGCCTATCCATCTAAATTTGTACTAGACATCTAAATCTTAAAATAGGCTGCCACAATTAGATATTCCATATTGATCTTAAAAAAATACAAATTAAAAAAATTAATAAAAAGGCCAAATTTTGTTTGTTTGATGAGAGCCAAAAAAGCTCACCTCTTTAAAAAATTAAAAAAAATAAAAGCAAAACATTCTGCACAATCTCCCAGCAGATAGTTAATAATGGGCTGGAATTGAAGCCATTAATCTAAAAGATCTTGAATGCATCCCTAGTGACCTGTTAGATCTCAGTCTATTAAACAAAGGCAAGAAAAGCTTGACTCACTTGATTAAAGCAACACAACACAACAACAACAAAAAACCTGATGCCACATTTGGACACGCTCCTCCTCCTCAAAAGCCAATCCAGGTTTGGGGAAAACAGCTGAGCGCCCATGGGAGGCCCCCGGGAAAAAGAGAGAACGTTTTATTAGCGTTCTGTGTGCATCGACAATAAATCCCCTTGCCGTGCAGGAGATGCTAAACAAACAAAATTACCACACGCAGCAAAGACCACTTACCTGTCAGGTTCATTGCCGGCAAATTCGCTTGTAATCTAGGGTGCTGGAAGCCGAGTGGGGGGCTAATGGTTGGCCAATAATTAAAAGAAAACAAAGCGCCATGCTGGCTGGCAGGCCTTTCTCTGCGAAAATTAAATCCTGTTTGGATCTGAATAAATTAAATGTTTATTGCTCCCCAAGAACACACGGTAAAGGGGGAGGAAAACGAATGACAGAGAGGAAACACGGCGTGTGAGGGAATGCTGGGAAGACAATCATCGCCTCTAATTAATGCATTTCCCCGTCCTCTCAATCTGTTTCTGTTTGACTGTTGTCTGATTGGAGCGCCGTGATCGCAGGTGCAAATCATAACCTGTCACGGCCAAATGTGTTTACCGGGCTGAATGGATCACGCCGGCTCCAAAAAACATCCCAGCGACGGAGACGGAGGAACCGGAACGGGGTGCAGAAGACGGAGGATGGCAGTCAGAGTGCCAAAGGTTATTTAGAAATTAAAAAGTCTCCGCTGTCAAAACTTGAGGGATAATGCGGGCGAGGACGGTAAAGCATTTCATCACTATATTAGCGGAGCTGCTCGCTGATCTGTGAATAACTGAGAGAGTGAGCATTATTGAGTTTGCACCTCCATCTATCCATCTATCACCTGCAAGCAGGTATCAGCGTGATGAATGAACCCGCCTCCCTCCCGCTTGTTCTCTCCTTCTGACTTTTGTCTCTCAATTCCTCGCTTTTGTCCCCTCTGAGGTCCATCTCTTTCCATTTCTCTCCAACTTTTTGAACAATTTTTCCTTTTGTCATCTCTCTTTGTAGTACTTCATTTCATCCTTTTGATTCTCTAGTAGACTCACCTGTCTGCCGTGACATTCTACAACTGTATAACTCACATTCGCAAATGACACATGGTGTAAACTTTAAAGTTAGATGAAATGAAAAACTATGTATGTCATATGCACTGTTAACATCTGATATTAAGATGCGTTTCGGTCGATTGGATCACAAGTAGAGCAGGGAGACACATTCCCATTTACACCTGGTGTTTTAATCCGTCTCTTTTGTCCACTTCCACCACTTCTGTCCTGATTTCTTTGAGGGGAGGGTTCTTTCTATGGGTGGGTAAATGTATGGGCGTTTTTTTAAGATCTTTCGATCTAAAGCCTTGTGCACACAGAAACAATTATCGTACTCGCTTATCACTGACATTTAATGCCTCGTGACTAAACAAAGTATGCCAATGTGAGTGTGCACACCGACGTGCCAGGCATAAAAGCATCATAAAAAAAAAAATGGTTTGTTAAAAACTTGCCAATCAGATTGGTGCTTTTGCTCACGTGCCTGGAGCTGCTGAAGTTACAGTAAAACACGACTTGGTGGCACTCAAACACAAAGCGCTCTTACCGAGCATACATTGATACCCGAGAAGACGACGAAAAGGAAGTAAGTAGACGAAGAAGAAGATGCAACAAGGCAATGGTGTCTGAACACAAAGAACTTTATGACAAAAGCCACGGCGACTACAAAAATTGAGTTGTTATGGAGAGTGTCGTGCGCCAGTTAGCAAAAGCACACAAATACTTCTGTGTGACAAGCGGCAGTGAAAATCGCTTGGGTATGAACACAAAGACGCGTCAAAAAACATCTCGAAAAACGCTGACGATAAACGCATGATAATCGCCCCAGTGTGCACAAGGCTTAATGGACGAAATAAGCTCACGCAATTTACATATGAATGCAAAAGGAGATGACGGAAAAACACACGGAGAGTAGCAGCTTTCGTTTCTGCTCTGATAGCCGCAAGACCACGCCGATACACTGTGTGTGTTAGAAATCAGGAATAGTTTTTCGTCTTCAAACCAAATTCGGATCTTCAGCCGATAAAGTTTAAATCCCGTCTGCTAGCGCGCATCCAATAATGTTTACACATTAGGTCATTAGGCGGAGAGCAGGCTGTCTTTTGAGGCTGTTCGAACAAATTCGACCACCTCTGTCGAATATGGACAAGTTCAAAATATGTAAGACCCAGTTTACACCTGTATTTAATGTCGTCCACTTGTGATCCTTAATACCAGATGTTTTGACCTCTGTAAAAACGACAGACTTCTCTCAGGTGATGTATGCAGGACTCCAATTATTTAGTCTGCTAAAAGCCGCCACTGCAAGCTTATGTTCATCTATCTCTATTTTTAAATGCAATCAACAACCGATGCATAGAACCAAATCCCCAACCTACATTTTTTTTCTTTTGCGATAATATGTTACACTTGGAAGTACGTCACAATATGGAAGAAAAGATCTGTCACTACTTTAGTTTCATCAAGCGAATAGTTCATGCAAAAATGCAAATTCTATAATCATTTACTCACCCTCATGTCGTTCTATACCTGTTGACTTTTGTTCGTGGAACAAAAATGTAGATATTTTGAAGAATGTCCAAGCTACTCCATTCCATTTAATAAAACTGAATTGTCAAGCTCTTTTTTTTTATTATCCTGATAAATGGCCGTTTAATTTTCTACAAGACCTAAATACATTTTAAAATGTTCAGGTTGTACTTCCAGCTGCAAATTTAAAAAATGAAGGAGATAAAATATGCACTCTTACAACCATTTACAACATTTTACAATATAAACACCATAATGTAAATACTCTCTTAATTGATCAACAGATCATAAGCAGTTTGCTTGGATTGCGAACTGCTCTGAAAGCACGAGTCTGTAGAACGCACAACAGCCCTGCATTTTGACTTTGAAAATGTTTTTCATTTAATTGAATTCATTTTAATAAATCACATTAGACCACATTGTGTTTCCTGTTTTTCCCGTCCACAAATTTAAGTAAGGGATAATGTACATCTAGCAGGTTGTTATCGCAGAATAAAACTTAGCGTTAAGAGTCTTGCATCAGCCTGAAGGGGTTTATTCTACGATAACAATCGGCTGGATGTACATTATCCCGCTTATTACACGGCTACTTGCCACTAAGTAAACAATTAGACGTGAAATATTGATCGGAGTCAAAATATTTTATTAGCTCTTTAAACGTAAAGCTTCCGCGGAGAAAGCAGTTGCTAGCGAGCGGCAAGTTCAAACCAGACGGACATTTAAGGGATATGATACAGTCATACCACTTTATACACTGTATTTCACCACATAAATAATTATGGGGATAAGAGATATTGATTTGAGATGAAACCATTTTAACATAGTCCCTGTTTGTTATCTTATCCATTACAGTGTACAAAACAATCGTTGCAAAATGGCACCAGCTGCATTTGTATGAAAAAAGAGAGAGCGAGTCTGCGACACCGGATGATAATTAAATAATTGTACACAGAATATTGATTTGAGTTCTAATATTTTATTAGCTCATCAAATGCAAAACTTCCCAGAAGAAAAACTGACCAATCACAATCAAGTATTCCACAGAGCTGTGTAATAAAACCTCTTAAAATGATAATTAAGACTTATGTTATCCCATTAAGACTTTTTATGACATTAAATTTGATAAAACTGAATTTAAGAAATTTTAAGTTTTTTAAAGGACCATCGTGGACCCTGGGTCCATATGACTTCTTAAGCCATTCAAATAGCATTGTTTTTATTTACTATGTTTTCTAGGCTACTTTTAAAGTGTTTTTTTGTAATTTTGGATTTTTATGGAAAAGAGCAGCCAGGAAGCTCTTCAAAATATCATCTTTTGTGTTCTACGCAATAAAGAAACTCATACAGGTTTGTAATGACACGAAGGTGGTTACTTTGTGATTTGTAGCCGAACTATTCCTTTATATATTAAGCAAATATTGTCTTTCCTTTTCTTATAAGATGCATTTTACAACTTCCATTATGTAAATCACCTTTGACGATTGAAAAGAAATAGTGCTCGATTTTAAAATGAAGTCATGGAGAAAAAAAAAAAAAGTCAGCGGCGACAACTGTTTCTTGCGTTCCCTCCACAGATGATGGACAGCTTGCAGGTGGGTTCATGCCTCAGTGCACTAGCATGCTTATCTGAATGTCAGCAAGGGTGATTAGTGGAAAACTATGGAAATCAAAAATGCTAATTAATCTGCCTTACAGACGAGGAGGCACATTAAAATTCGCAGATATCTCAGACGAGACACGTCAAGCTTAAATTGTGAGGTGGAGGGTTAAGTTGCCTTTACATGGAATTAGGATAAAATCGTATCCCAGAACATGATTACATAACAGCAAAAACTATTCTAATCCAAATCAGAAACTTCAGGCGACACAATGAAATGGTGATTTAATTGACTAAAAATGAAATATTGATATCTATCTGATGTGTTTACACTGGAGGAGACATTTGGCAATTGCTCTGTCTCTCAATAATCCATATCACTGGCCTGATCTATTTTGGCACATTAGCTTTATAGCCTTATTGACGTAATGTGTACACAGACAGACTTATTTCTCAGAGCAGAGCTCGAACTAGAGATTGGAGTCATATGTGCATTTTAGATAAACACTCGACTGTTCTGTTTGTCTTTGGGGAGATGTTCTCTGTAACCTGGCCTGACGCCAGCTCATGGTTTCTGTGATGATGATTCCTCTCAGCGGCACGGGGCTGAAGACTGCTCGTCTCTAAGTGCCACCGTTTCACAGCACTGCTCCCAGCAGACTCAAAGTGCTAAAAGCAAACACTCAGGGTCCTGCAGAGCTCTGACCCTCCTTCTAACTGCCAACTTCCTTCCTTCCACCTCAGAGCTGAGTGTGTGAGCTAAAACTGAGTTGTAAAGATTCTAGAGTTGAATATTCAAGTTGGCATGAAATGGAAGTCAGGGCTCCAGACTGCAACCTAATGGTCACATTTTGCGACCTTTTTTCCTGCTGGTGCGACTAAATTTTGTTAGAGGTCGCACTGGTGACCACCACGTTGTCCAACTGATAAGAGCTGCCATTTCTGTTACATATTAGAAACGGCAAATGGAACGGAACTGCCTCCATCATGCAACACCTCTACTACGCAGCGCTGGGAGATCCAGTGAGAAAGCATTTGAATTCGCCACAAGATCTAGTGGAAGCATTTGGAGCAGATTTCTCTGTTATAAACCATAGATATCAGATTAAACAGCACTGTGCTGTTTTTGTTGCATGAACGAAGTTAAAGGTGCCCTAGAATGGAAAACTGTATTTATCTTGGCATAGTTGAATAATAAGAGTTCAGTATATGGAACTAACATACCATGAGCCTCAAACACCATTGTTTCCTCCGTCATATGTAAATCTTATGCTTTCAAAAGACCAATGAAAAATGGGCAAATCCCAACATAACACAGACTGTGATGTAACAGTCGGGATCATTAATATTTATGCCTCCTCAAATTTGCATATAACCAGCCCATGTTCAAGGCCGGCAATATTAACGTGGACCTGCACCGAATCATCAGAAGTTCTGCAGGTATTGTGAAGAAGCAAGTAAGGACAATAGTGAAAACGGCAGATCATGGATATAAATGTTATGTTCCAGGCTGTGCAGGGGATGTGAGCACTTTTCATTCCCTTACCACAGAACAGAACTATCAACTAGCATGGTTGATGTTTATCTATAACAGGTCGAATTCAACACCAATTGAATTCAAAGTTGTTAGTTTGCTGACTAGTGTTAATTCCGTTAACGAAAATGACGAAAAACGACTTAAGCGCCCTTAAGCGATTATTGTGACTATATAAACATGCAAAATCATTGATGAAAAAAGACAAGCCTAAAATGTAGTTTAAAAAATAAAAACTTGAACAAAAAGGCACTCTTTGGTTTTGTCGGGGGTGAAGAGGAGCGTTTGTTGCGGTTGCCAGAAATTTAAATTCAGTAATTTAAATCCCCCAATCAGAGCTTTTCTGTTAAAAGAACACGTATTCTATCCGGGTGTTTTACTTAAACGTGCAATCTGGCAACCAATCTGGCAAGCTCTCTCTCACGCTTGTGGATGATCTGAAAACACCAATAAACAAGCAAGCTGTATTTCAGCATCTCCATTTGAGATTTTCTGCTTAAAGTATCATTCAGTCGGTCTGTGTTCTGTCGCTTGTGCTGTTTGCGATTGTGTTTGGTGAATAACTGCACTTGTGTGAGCTGCTGAAATGAGCCAATCAGAGCAGAGCTCAACATTATTATTCATGACCCTTCCAAATAAGGCAAAAACAGACCATTTCACTCTAGGGACAATTTCTAGGGATGTAAATGGACCTGTAAATCCGTATCTGGACAGTTTTTGGCCTTAAATAAGCCACATACCCTCTATGCAGATATCAGAGAACAATTTAAAATATTGTTTCAACTCATTCTAGGGCACCTTTAAGCGGTTTCAGTCCACAAATCATAAACATTCACCATGGATTTAATGTAGTAACACCCCATGGTATTGTGGAAGAAATAGTTTTTTTTTTTTTTTTTTCCATTCATCTCAGTAGAACCTTTTGAGAGTGAAATTCAAGCACATTTCAAAAGCTTTCAAGTGCTTCACACTTTTCCCAGCACTTAAAAGCTCTAAATATTATCCAATTTTAATGTTATTTTTAATGTGATTATTTGTAAAACTAAAAGTTTAAAGGTCTAGGCCACTTTGTGGCAAACAAGCACTTTTATTTAAAAAAAAAAGACATGAAATTACCACTATAACCAGTAGGTTGCAGCATAGGAGCACTTATTTGACTTATTAGCCATTTCCACTCAATATATATATAAAAAAAAAAGCCACAAAGTCTCATGAAAAACAAAAACTTTAAATTGTGACTGAATTAAACAGAAAACAAGTAAAGTGCGCACCTTTTATAATCACTGATGCTGTCTATACGATGAAACAACGATGAAAACGCACTACAGAGAGGAAGTGGCACAGCTGGCTGAATGGTGTGGCACTAACAACCTGTCCCTCAATGTGGGGAAGACAAAGGAGGTTGTGATGGACTTCAGGAGAAACTCTGTTGACCACCCCCCACTGACCATCAACAGCTCGACTGTGAAGAGAGTCAGCAGCACTAAATTCCTGGGGGTGCACATCACAGAGGATCTCACCTGGACCACCAACACCATGTCACTCTCCAAAAAGGCACAACAGCGCCTACACTTTCTCCGCCGGCTGAAAAGAGCAAGTCTCCCTCCGCCGATTCTCACCACCTTCTACAGGGGCACCATTGAGAGCGTGTTGACCAGCTGCATCTCTGTCTGATATGGGAACTGTAGTGCAGCGGACCGCAAGACCATACAGCGGACAGTGAACACAGCTACAAGGATCATCGGTGCCTCTCTCACCCTCCATCCGGGATATTTTCCTTGCACGATGCTCCAGCAAAGCAAACAGTATCGTGAAGGACCCCACCCACCCCTCCCACAGTCTCTTCCAGCTCCTTCCATCAGGAAGACGGTTCAGGAGCATCAGAGCCCGCTCCACCAGACTGCTCAACAGCTTTTTCCCCCAGGCTGTGAGAGCCCTGAACTCAAACCCCCCCGCCCCTCCCTGAGACCCCATACAAACCTGAACTCAAACCCCCCGCCCCTCTCTGAGACCCCATACAAACCCCCCTTCCCCTCCCTGAGACCCCATACAAACCCCCTTCCTCCTGAAACATAAACCAAAAAAAAATTAGCAATTTGAAGTGTGCTACACACAGGTGAGTGGGCCGAAAAAAAACACCTGTAGTAACACACTCTCCCCTATTCGCACTAGTCACTTTCACACACTGCTGTGTGTACATAAGCCAACAAAAGACTCATAATCATAAAAGAATCATAGTAATTTTATGATTAAATTAACTTTAAGATAAATTTTCCTTTGCTTGTGCCACTGCTCTTAAATGTTTGTCTGGAGCCCTGGAAGTCTTTTCTTCACTACTGTGACATACTGTGAAATGGCTTCTCGAACAAGAAAAAACTATGTATGGCGGGACTTGATTTTGTCTATGGGGAATGAATGGATGGTTGAGGTTTGCTATTGCTGTGATATCATGCGAGCGACAGGTTTCCCCCGCCGTCACATGTCATGAGAGAAGAGATGTCGCTGCAAGAGGGAGGGGAAGTTATTTTGATTCAAACTTACAAGGCCACATGAATTCAATTTTTTTTTTAAGATATGCGCAGACAAATAATTTATAATAAATGCTGCAATATTCCATAAAAATGATCAATTCTGATTTCATAGTGACTAAGGGGATAGTCCCACTTTTTTTTGCCTAAATGTCATAATTTTTATTATCGGTGTGTCTATTTACACTAAGTGCAAATAGCTCACCTTGTTGGCAGGCAGAGGCTATTTACACTAACTCCGCCCACTGACGTCTGGTTGGGCCAGACAAAATTACGGAAGACTGATAACAGCAGCAATAGTGTAGGGGTAAGGCGCAGGGCAGAAAGTTGAGGCAAATCAGCTCGTGTTCGAATCCGCCTTTTGCCGAACTCGGTCGACTCCCTTTTCCCATCACATATCAAATGGGAAAGGCATTTATTTTCAAAAAGAATTTGGAAAATATTCGAAATGTGGAAATAAACTGTCTAGCATGTGTTTCATAATAAATAAAAGTGTTTATCGATTGTATGTCCAACAACACTGAGGTGCAAATAGTATGCCACCACTATTCATAAGTATAACCTCTAATTACTATTTACACTTATTGCAAATAAAATACTGCTTTTTTTACATAGTGTAAATAGTAGGGGTGTAACAATACACCTATGCCACGGTTCGGTTCATGTCACGGTTTTGAAGCCACGGTTCGGTTCATGTCACGGTTTTGGCGCCACGGTTCGGTTCATGTCACGGTTTTGGAGCCATGGTACGGTTCATGTCACAGTTTTGGAGCCACGGTTCGGTTCATGTCACGGTTTTGGAGCCATGGTACGGTTCATGTCACAGTTTTGGAGCCACGGTTCGGTTCATGTCATGGTTTTGGAGCCACGGTACGGTTCGGTTCTGTTTGCTGTGGAGTCAGGGTTCATGGCAGGGCACCAGCAATAATAACACTAGATTCACTTTTAACTTAATAACAACAACATATAATTTAACTTATTAACTTAATAGGCTAATTAAAATGTATTAACTTTATATTAATTAACTGCATACATTGGCTTCACGTTTTCTTTAGAGCAGTTAATACACCGGATTAAACTAAAATTAAATAAATGCCTCCACTGTAGACTATAAATAATCTAATTTTACCATTTACCATAATGTTTAAAAAAACAAGCACATTTATTTCATAAAAATTTATGACACACACAAGTAATTTTCCACTTTAACCTACTTAACAAACACTTAAATTGTACGAATATGACTAATACCGATTAATAAATAGGCCTATAAATTAAATAGCAGTTTTTGTTAATACAATAACGCATACACCACACTAATTTAAAAATAAACAAAATAACAAATTGAAAATAAAGTGGCATTTTGGGGTTATGGAAACAACAGTTACCATGGTGAATACACAATACTTCATGAACTGTTAATGAAAATGAAAACTGCTCCTAATGATCAGAATGAACATCATACCTGCATGCAAATCCTTCCCAGCGAACACACGTCAAACCAGTTACGTAGTTTATTGGTACTTAACTTTTATTTCATGACTTACGAATTGACTTCGTAGCGTTGCTCATAGTTTCTCTTGCGATTTATGAAGAGATACATGGCATGCGCGCACCTCATGTGCACATGAAACTAAAGAGTGTACACTACGAGCACAGTATAACGGCTGGCAGGTCACGAAAGAGGTTTTCTGAGGTGAGAGAGCTGTTTATTTCGTAACAAGGCACAACCTACGAAAATTACGATGTTGCTGGGACTCCAAGGTAGCATTTTGCCTATACCTGGCTAAATGGGGAAACTGGCTCTCTGTCCTTCCACCATGCAGCTTGAGCGATCACCCAAGTCACGTGACATGCACTTAGAAGACAAAAGTTAGTGTATATTTAGTAAATAATATTATTATAATAATATTTAGTAACAATACAGCTCTTATTAGTTGTTAAAAGTGCACTAATTACTATTTAATCAAATGTCGAGGAAGAAAAAATTATTTTGTGACATAGGGTGCAGTGAGAGCTGGGCCGGGGCAGCAGGGGGCAGGGCTCATCACAATAGATAATGCTTTACAATCAACTATTAAGAGAGCTATTTCTTTGTTCAATAAAATACCTTACTGTTAAGTAATAAAAAGACTATCTCTATTTACAACATTTAAAATTTCTCAGTTCTCGTCATCTCCAAAAGGCCACACCAATGTTGATTCTTGTTTTATTACGACCTCGGTCATATTCTCTTTTTGCTAGCACTCTCCTCTGTCCACCGTTTGTTTAAATCAGGTGATTCCCCAGAGTTTCGAGATTTATCTGCACCATGTCAACATTTCTTACTCGTTGTGATAACTAACCTCTGCCACTCCCACACGTCAAAGTAGGCGAAGCAACTTTTCTCTATTTACGGATATGACGAGACACACACAGGCGAGTGACATATGTTCGTAAATTCCCACGAAAACCAACCAGTTAGGTCCAAAATATAAACATTTATAATAGGCTTACCATAGTGAATCAGAGTAAAACAAAAATATGTTTTGGAGGAAGGACTGATGATGTATTGACGCATTCATTTTGAAGGAAAAAAGTTGCATTTACTTTAAGTTAATGGCATTTCAACAAAAATATTTTTATGCTTTTAGTTTTAGTTAACTTTAATGAAGTCTTTTTCTTTTTAACACGTTATACTCCATCACGTCTATTGCGGTCTCAAAACTCTGGCCAGTTGATAATACCTAGAATATCAAAATCAACTGCAGGCGGTCGATCCTTTTCCTATTTAGCACCTAAACTCTGGAACAGTCTTCCTAGCATTGTTCGGGAAGCAGACACACTCTGTCAGTTTAAATCTAGACTAAAAACGCATCTCTTTACTATGGCATACACATAAAACATTATCAATTTCTATTATTCAAATCAGTAAATGATTGTTAGGCTGCATTAACTAGGTCAGCCGGAACCGGGAACACTTCCCATAACACCTGATGTACTCGTTACATCATAAGAAGAATGGCATCTACGCTAATGTTAGTCTCTCGGTTTCTCCCGAGGTTTACTGCAGTCAGCCGGATCCGGGCCGTATCCAGATCAGATGGTGGACCTGCGCCTGGACATGACCAACGCATCCCTGAAATGTCTGCAGAGAGCGTGTGAAATAAACTCCCCCTGTAAATGCCACATCGACACGACATCCTCATTAAACCCGTCTATGGCATGACAACTCCAATCTTTCGAAACAATCTTACGAATATCTATTTACCTAATATGACTTAAGACCTGCTATGTTGCCTGAATTGTAATCACACACTGTTTGTTCATCGGCCAGAGGAGAACTAACACCCCGACTGATCCTGGTTTCTCCCAAGGTTTTTTTTTTCCATTCTGGCCCTGAAGGAGTTTTGGTTCCTTGCCACCGTTGCCTCTGGCTTTTGGCTTGCTCAGTTGGGGACACCTAAATTTCATCTATATTACCGATCTGCCCGCATTGACACTATATGATACTTGAAATTAGCTGGATAACATCACCGTTTTCTTCAGAGTGGCTGTACAGCCGAATCAAATTCTGTTGCATTATTTTCCTGTTAACACTGTGAAGCTGCTTTGAAACAATTGGACTTGTAAAAAGCGCTATATAAATAAAGGTGATTTGATTTGATTTGATTTTTTCTGCTCTATTCTGTAAGAGCATCCTGTACAGTTTACCTGCAGAAGCATTGTGGGATTTCTCCCAGGCCGTAGAGGGGGAACAGGAAGGGAGTGTTGCCATAGCGACCCAAGCATCGCAGGAAGTGCTGAGTGGCCTTTAGTCCTTCCTCTGTTAGGGTCTGCTGCGTCACCATAGCGATGGAGTGCAGGACGAAGTGTTGCAGGTTCTCAGTGAGCTTCTTGTTCTTCAGGAACTCGTTAAATGGCTCCTCGGAGTAGTCTAAAATAAGGATAATTTTAAATCTGTTACAGTGTATAAGGACAATACAACCTCCAACTAAGCCTGCCAGGGAATAAAAGATAGACTAGACTGAATGAATGATTTTCAAAGAGGTTATTATAGCATGTTGCCTAACACTGTAACAAAAGGAGCACTTTACCTTATGTTAATGAGACTTAAATTAACTACAGCTTTAAAGACAACATGAAACAGTACTCGATTTGGTAAGAGAGGTACAGACTGAAAAAATTTAATTTGTCAACCGGCCTAAATTTGTTTGCCTAAAGTTTCTATTGTGGCAGTGAAAAAAGAATGATGGAAAATGGCGCATTTATATTTAGTAATTTTATATAGTTGTAAAATTGTATTCATAGCTATGCCATGGCAGACCATCCAAAACAAAAAAAGCATGTGAATCGAAGAAAGTGATTATCACAACTTCTTTATTTTCTTTTTTATTATTTGAATTTATTTTATTGTGATTTACACTTCATGTTCATGCATTTTTAAATGAAATTTAAAAAGTCCAAAGTTTTAGGTCAAAAGGATGATAATGATAATTTTTAATATTTAAAAAATTTGGCGAGTCGGCCCGATTTTCATCAGCGTATGGCTGTCCCCTATTGCCAAATCATGCACAACCATGTCACATAGGCTAGATCGATGAGTATTATTAGGCTATAGCTCAGTGGCTGCAACCATACAGCGTGCATACACTCTCACACACACACACACACTCGCTTACTCACTCCCTCTCTCTCTGGTAGTTTCTGTTGAGAGGAATGGCTGCTGTTCTCTGCTTTTCAACAAATCATTTGCACACAAATCATTTTTCTTTCTTTTTTCTATCAGAAGCTATAGCAGCAACATTCCAGTCTGTGTTTAATGCGAAAGCTTGTGGGATTGCCGCCGGCTCACCCTGTAATACAGTCATGCTGTGAACCAGCTGCTTTGATGCGATTATCAAGTTAACTGACTCGTAGCATGTGCAAGATCTCACGACCCCCCGAGTGTCCGAATTCGCACAGTGTACACCTGCCTTTAGGCTATGATATTATTGATTACTAATATTTCCCCCGCCCACACAGACTTCTGTCTGTAGTTTCAGAGGCAGAGAATCTGAAAATGAATCTGAAAAACTAAAAATTCTTTAAAATAAATGATAATTAAGAAAAATCATTAAGAAAGTAAAAAAAAGGTCAATTTTGACTTCAATTTTGAATTCTCACAGAGATTTCTAACATGACCTGAAATCTCTAGTACGTGTCTGTGGTAGATCTCTGATGTTCCATGTGAATCACAAAGCTGAAGGGAAACAATCACTAGGGGTCATACCCTGGTACTCCTCTGGGTGTTGCTCAAAGTCCAGACAGAAGGTAAGAAACTTCATCAGCATACGTTTCTCCACCACAGTCAGCTGCTTACTGGCAAACACATCAGCCCGCGAACACGGGACCTTCAGATGAGGAAGAAACAGGACAGAGCAGGTTAAAGTAGTGACGTGTGTATGTATTCATGCAAGTTTGCATGTACAAGTGTACCTATTACACACATTACATACAGAGGGGGACACAACAATTACTCACACAGATGGATTTTGCATTACAATGCTGCATTTAGTGAAATGAGAAACACCTTTTGTGTCAATACTCTTATCAGGTACATTAGTAAATGGAAATGGATGAATCAAGCAGAAAATCAATTTAATCATTTTATCTTACAGCAATTGCTCCAATAATTTGAAACAGGATGTTATGTTAGACCTAAAATACAATTCACATGAGAAAAACATGA
>CM031963.1:21971041-22086041 GCA_018749465.1 Paracanthobrama guichenoti | reverse complement strand
GGCATAACATTATGACCACCGACAGGTGAAGTGAATAACACTGATTATCTCTTCATCACGGCACCTGTTAGTGGGTGGGTTATATTAGGCAGCAAGTGGACATTTTGTCATCAAAGTTGATGTGTTAGAAGCAGGAAAAATGGGCAAGCGTAAGGATTTGAGTGAGTTTGACAAGGGCCAAATTGTGATGGCTAGACGACTGGGTCAGAGCATCTTCAAAACTGCAGCTCTTGTGGGGTGTTCCCGGTCTGCAGTGGTCAGTATCTATCAAAAGTGCTCCAAGGAAGGAACAGTGGTGAACCGGTGACAGGGTCATGGGCAGCCAAGGCTCATTGATGCACGTGGGGAGTGAATGATGGCTTGTGTGGTCCAAACAAACAGATGAGCTGCTGTAGCTCAAATTGCTCAAGAAGTTAATGCTGGTTCTGATAGAAAGGTGTCAGAATACACATCACAGTTTGTTGTGTATGGGGCTGCATAGCCACAGACCAGTCAGGGTGCCCATGCTGACCCCTGTCCACCGCCGAAAGCACCAACAGTGGGCATGTGAGCATCAGAAATGCAAAAATGGTTCAGGAATGGTTTGAGGAGCACAACAATGAGTTTGAGGTGTTGACTTGGCCTCCAAATTGTGCTGTGCAAAATGTGCTGAACAAACAAGTCCGATCCATGGAGGCCCCACCTCACAACTTACAGGACTTAAAGGATCTGCTGCTAACATCTTGGTGCCAGATACCACAGCACACCTTCAGGAGTCTAGTGGAGTCCATGCCTCAGTGGGTCAGGGCTGTTTTAGCAGCAAAAGGGGGACCAACAAAATATTAGGTCATAATGTTATGCCTGATCAATGCTGCATAATACCTTAAAAGGTCCCCCAAAATACACAATGGAGGCCAAAATGATTAGGAGTCATCTGGGAGTCGTCTTATTGGGCCTGGATTTATTTTCCAAGAGAGACAATGACCCGAAAAATTCTTCTAACTATTGCCGGAACTACCTGCGATGGAAGGAATCTGCTGGGACTCTGAAAATGACGGACTGGCCCCCTCAAAGTCCGGACCTCAACCCCATCGAGCACATTTGGGGCGAGTTGGAAAATAAACTGGACAGAGCTATTGTAAATTCAAAGGAAAGCCTTGGGCTTCAGTTGCAGAAGGCATGGGATAACATTAGTGTTGAAGTTCTCAGAGGAAATATACTGACACTGTGCCAGAGAGATGTGCTGCTGTAATTGCTGCAAAAGGTGGACTTACCAAATATTAAAGTTAAAAGTGGATAAAAACAGTGCGACTCACTTCATCTGATATTTGATGGTCAGAGCAACCATTTGCATGTTTCATGAACATATGAAATGAAATCATGTTTTGGAGGGAAAAAAAATTAAGAAAATGCACATTTAAGAGGCGAAACATACAGGATGGACCTGCCATCATATATTTGACCAATTTTGGACTGTGTGAGTTGTAAGTTAAGCACAATTATTGCTAACCTGGCATAAGAGAAAACTTCTAAGTTGGAAATAGAGGAGTCCACAGAGCTGAGAGGCACCACATCCTCTCCCTCATCAATCAAGCTTCTCCACACTTGCTCCGACTCTGCGATCTGTGCCTCCTGCTGATTCTGAGAACACACATTACAAACTAAAATCAACCGCTGGCTAAAAACCACAAGGTGACCTACAGCTTAGAAGTTATTCAATTGGTACAATTCTCAGTTACACTTTATTTGCAGGTGTCCGTGTTACCGTGTAATTATGCATTTATTAGGGCCCTATGAAATCCGGTTTATTTTTTCCCAAAATATTTTTTTCATAACATTTTTTTATTTTTCCATTTTAATGGTTAATTACATTTTAGTAAAAGAAGAAAAAAAATTTAAATCATGAAACTTATACAATTTAACAACAATTTATTAAAAGTTTAACAAAAAATAAAAATGTTGGGCCTATGAAATATGTTATATGTCCCCCCATAATACATAAAATGTATTATTATTATTTATTAAAAAAATATATAATAATTTCTATGAAAAAAAAATCCCAAATGAAAGCATAAAACATTAATTTAATTAATCTTTTAATCATACGCAATTAAACAAACTTTTTTGTCAAACAAAGTGTTGCACAACAGAGCTTTACTATTAAAATATGGAAGAAAAATTCCTTTTATGTGATTATTCCAAAAAGTTTGAATAATTTATTATTATTCTTATTATTTATTACATTGAGACGCAGCTAAATTCTACTGCACAACAGTAATATATTTCTGTCTCTTTATATATTCATCAAAAATGTGTCAAATTCCGTGACATTCCGCGTATACAGCAAATTCCGTTTTTATGACGCGTCGTGGAAATCATAGGGCAATAATTTAATTACTGCGTAATAATAACTACACACATTTAGGGTATTATGCATAATTATATTACTAGAGTAACTACATGTAGCGTGTAACAAGGACACCAAATCCTCATAAACTTTAGTGAATTTGAGTGAAAAAGCTAAAATAATGACCTTAAACTCCTCGATCCACGAGAGCAGGCCATTGAATGTGAAGCTTGCCCAGTTTCCAGCATAGTAGTTCCTCCTGCAAAATGAAAAAAAGTGTCATTTATTTAACATAATTTAAGCGTTTGTGTGTATGTTTACGTAAATCTTATTTCATAGACACTGAGCATCAAATTCCACTTCACTTGAAGGTGCAAAGCAGAAATAAGAAAATAGCCCAGCAATACTTCTGAATTTCAAGGAATCTCCCAGTCTAATAGTGTCTTGAGTGGTACCTGTCCAAATGCAGAACACTCTGTCCGACTCTGGAGCAGGCCGCAGCAATGACAGACTCGGTGAGGCCTGGGAAATGAACACAGACAGAAAGCATTGTCACTGACCACCATTGCCCGACCTCTCTCGGAGTATGAATTGAATGTTGTTTCACTCAATTTGCAAAATGCGTGCCGTTTCAAGCACACAACGCTGAAATAGTGAAGCAGTGCGACTGCTTTTACAATAACAGACGCAAACATAAAAGCATTAAGGCTCGCTTCAGGCATATTCACTGTAACTGCTGCGGATACGTCCAGTTAGAAACAGCAACTCAGCATGAGGACAACAACACTGCTAACAATAATGTATTTCATTCAAGCTTTCATCTCTTATTCCTAAGTAAAGTCAGTCACTAGGCTTTAGAGTTCACACAGTAGGGTTTGAACTATCTGGTCAATTCGTTCTGTGACCCAGCAGGCTGACTAATAGCAAAGTATGTTATGGGTGATACTGGTGGTTCAGGTGTACAGGGACACAAATCTGAAACTCAAAAATCATTTGAGAAATAAGTTAATCAACTTAGAAATTGGCAAATGAATTATAAAATGGATCAATGGATAATTGAATTAAAGAATTCACTATTTGCATAAATTACCAAATTTATTTATTTATCCACAATTGGAGCTTGGGTTTTATCGTTTTTTTAAACGATTTTTCAGCAGGGCAGCACCTAAAGCAATTCAGCAACTAAAAATATGAAAAATATTTTTGTTAATTGAAATAAAGCTGAAAAAATAAGAGAGTAATAAATAAATGCTACTAAAACAAAAAAAAAAAAAAAGATATCTATCTATCTATCTATCTATCTATCTATATATATATTAGTAAAAATTTAAATTGAAAATAAAAATAATAAAAACTATAGCATATAAATAATACCAGAAAACTATAGCAAATAAATCAGCTGAGAAAATCAATGGATAACTGAATTAAATAATTCATTTTCTGTATTAATGATCAAACTGCATCCATTTATCCACATTTATTTATTTAGTTATCCACAATCAGCGCTTGATTTTTATCGATTTCTCAATTAATTGATAGATTTTTCAGCAGGGCAGCAAATAAAAAGCAACTCAGCAACTAAAAATAAAAATATGAAAAATATTTCTGTTAATAGAAATAAAATAATTATTAGATTAAAACTTATAACTACAATTACTAATTGTAAGTAAAAATAAAATAAAAAATAAATGTAACAAACTGAAACAAAAACATTATTATTAAACCTTAATAATAATAATAATTATATAATAAAAATGAAAACTGATAAGAAAAATATTAATAAAACTATAGCATATAAATACTACTAAAATAGCACGGTTTCTCATTCATTCTCAGTGGATTTAATAATTTCTTAGTTGTTTTATCAATTTCTCATTCTTATATCTAGAGCATTTACATACAAACCAAAAATCTACTACTATAAAACTATAAATGAACGTGACAGCAACTAGCACGTGTCATGATTATTTTTGCATCATTTATGAAATTGCAGCATGAATTTGGCAATGACTGCTGATGCTGCACAGCGTAATTTACACAGTGTAAACATTTCCCGGATAACTTGCTGACTATTAAAAATAAGTACTCGTACGAGCTCTAGCTCACACACACCAATGGATTCAAATGGTGTATTTACATAATGTTTGAGCTTAAGTTTACATAGTTCGAAAAGCTGCACTAAAAAAGGTAGAAGGAACGCGTGGGGTCCCTGAGAGCAAGATTGAGCAGCACCAGGGCAGAAAACAACTCCATTAAGGCACTGAAGCGTCCCTGTCCCTCCATCTTTCTTCTTCTTCATCTGGCCTTGCACAGCCCCATCTCACACACACAATGGAAAAGTGATTTATTCCGAGCAGGCCCGTCGTATCTTCCTGAGCACTGGCTATTTCACTGATGGAGAATCCTGGGATTCTAGACACCCACATGCTCACCTACAGTGAGACCAAAAACCCTTGTCCAAATTGAATAGTATGATATCAGAATTCACCCTGTTGACTATCATAATGCACATTCCTGATTTTATTGTGCCGATTCATTGTTATATGTTTATGTGTGTGTGTGTGTGTGTGTGTGTGTGTGTGTGTGTGTGTGTGTGTGTGTGTGTGTGTGTGTGTGTGTGTGTGTGTGTGTGTGTGTGTGATTTTCATATGGATTCGTACAATGTGAACCAAGTCCACCCCTACAGTCACTGGTGCGTCAGATCATACAAAAACATACTAAATCCTATAAATTCCTGATGCATAAAATCAAGTCCCACAAATCCTGTTACAATGAAATGCACCAAATTACAGAAGTACAATGATTTGCCTACAGCTTGAAACATTTACTATGAAATTACTTGTGCAAGCGCCTCCAATAATCTTTATGGGGATTACAGTGAAATCATTTCAAAAAGTCACTTAAACTGAGGAAACCTAATTTTATTTATGGAAAAGTATCATATTAACTCACTTGGCCTGTTTAAACAGATGCATCTCAATTACGCACCTACCAGAACAGCGACGGTCCGAGGTGCCTCAATATATCTGTCCAGATAATACTGAAGATGTTTTAAAAAAAGTGTAAATAACCTCTCGCCACCATCTTTTAATGCCATTTATCCTATCCGGTATTGATTTTTCCACATCATGTTTGCTAAAGACAAACATTACCTGCCATAAAGTTCTGATGCCACATAGACATACTGGGCGATAAATAATAGATTTGAGCTGGCAGGACTTTGATGACCGGGCAAAGCCCGGAATGCTTTCAGCAGGAATTGTATGAAATCATAAATCACTCTTCATTTTAGAGAACATTCCAAATGGATTCTATCTCTGCACCTTGAAAGTCATTTTTCGGTTATTTATAGTCGAGGCTGAGGGAGCGAGGGAGGGATTGTGTGTGTGTGTGTGTGTGTGAGAGAGAGAGAGAGAGAGAGAGGGGTGGGGGGCAGGTCACTTCTCTTACACTCCACCCATTTATGTCACCCATCCCTTCTATCCATCTTTCTCACTCTCTCTCACACACACACACACACACACACACACACACAATGCTGTTCTATCCTTTCCTTCACATCTGCGGGAAGTGTAAAGGGAAAGTTCAACCTTAAATGAAAATTGTTATCATTTACTTATACTCCTTAAGGGTCCAAATGTTTTTTTTTTTTTTTTTTTTTTTTTTTTGTGTGATTCCATAGAACAATTTTGATTTCCCAAATGTTCTTCATGGAACCATAGATGTCAAAAAACAACCTTTCTTTTTAACAGTGTACCCTCCTCATTCTGAACCTGTATGACCTGTATGGGGGGAATGCAGAAAAATAACAGTGTTTGACTTCACTGATGCTCAACATCCTGACTACCAAGAAGAGATTATAATGGATCTACCAGCGGTTCAACTTCTCTGCCTTATACAAGAGGATCATTCCCTCAAGGACCATACCCATGAGTTTTTAGATCTGGCTCACCTGACCCACTACCCAGACAATTGCCAATGCACTTTTTATTATATCGGACTCAATACCTTGACTAAGGCCAAGCTGTCTAGGGATGGTCCTTGAGGGAGTTTTGCAGATTATGTGGAGAGGGTGCTTGTGCAATGCGACTCTCACAGTGTGCATTGCTGAGGAGAACACCAGCCCCAAGCTCAAGTGCCAGGGCCAGGGCTCAGACTCAGAGCCTACACCCGCCCCGAAGCCAGAGACCGAACTAACAACGGAGGTCATTTTCATCCTGGAGCCAGAGCCAATAATGAAGTCTGACCAGGTGCTTGAGCCTGCATGACGTCCATCTTTGAGGGTATTCTAGTGGAGTACAGCCTCGCCCATACACCTACCGCTGAGGGTGTGCTGTGCTCGGTCCCTATAAAATGGTATGACGAATTGTCGTCTCAAGGTCTCCAGTCTCTGGTGTTCCCGCCCAGCTCCAAGTCTCCTTCACCGCCGCTGGTTCCGGCCAGCTCCAAGTCTCCTTTGCCGCCACTGGCTCCGGCCAACTCCAACTCCTCCTCGTCCCCGGCTCCACCGTGGTCCGTCAACCATCAGACTCCGCTGGGCTCCCTCGTTCATCCAGCTCCGTCTGTCATCACCCTGGTTGGCCATGGACTTCTGTGCCTCTGGCTACGGCGTGTCCCTCTTTCCTTTGGCTCCACCGGGCTCATCGCTCCCTCCGGCTCCACCTTTATCCTCATTCTCACCAGCTCTACTGAGCCCCCCTTTCCACCTTGGTCACACACGCTGTGGCCCTTTGTCCTTTCTGTTTCCTTGGTTGTCATGGTTTCTAAGTATGTTTGCATTTTTTGTCACAGTTTGTTGTTTGATTGATTAGCCCCACCGGTCTCGTTTACTTCCTCAGTTGTCCTGTGTAGATATAGTCCTCAGTTTCTGTTGTTCTTTATTCATTCTTGTAAGTTGTTTAGTGGTTTGCTTTATCTTTGATGTTCGACTGAATCTCCTGCATGCTTTATCTAGGTTTATTGTTTCATTAAATTTCATTAAAAAGTAATTTCACTTTTTTATGACTGGATACCACAATTCGGTCCATGTTTTCCACATTGCAGAAATCATAGGGCTCTACAGACATATACTAATTTAATTAAATCACAGTCTTTTTTTATATTTTATAATCTCAGTTTCTTTTACTTTTACATTCGATTTAACTAATTATTAGCCTTTCATCAACTCATGAATCTCCTGCAGTTCCCTCACAATCCTTCAGTCTGCTACGAGCAAGAGATTGAGTATGTGCAGTAAAATAAAACCCTGCCTTCTATTCAATATTCCGTTTCACTTGGAAACAAGTCACAACACTAAAGTATAGTTGGTTGCAACCTCCGGTTCACGCAGAGTTTATCTTTATCATTACTTTCAGAAACATTTTTAAATATATTTAAATATATAGGTAATACGTATTTTTTTGTACAGATATCATTAACAATAAACAAATATCATTATGTTTTTTTAAAAGGTTGTACCATAGAAAATGTTACAATCAACTAACATTGCCAAACTAATGAGGCTTATTTTCTACATTACATCAACATATTTGATTTATGCCTCCCCAACAAAAATCAAAATGGATTTTAACTTAAATTATGTTCATCAATGATATATATTCAAGTCACTGCATGCATGAATATTTTTAATAAATCAGTATGTGTCATGTCATTGACCCACAAACCAACCTACAATATTATGCAGCAGAAAAAAATAAATACATTTATGTTCATTTAAATTTAGGTCAATGTCAACAGTGGCCTAAATGAAATCTAGACGCAGATGTCTAACAGACAATCATCACGTTTCAAAGACATAAACCCTGTTACAACGATCGCTGACAATCTGCAAGCAGTCTGTGACTATGATGCCCATTGGAGGTCCAACTAACAATCAATTCCCACACTAATGCTCAAGGGCCATGAGAAATCAATCACCTGAAAAGAGCACAGGGATATCTGTGAAGGTGTTCTATAATCACATGACTGCTAATAGAGGCTATTCAAGCTAAAGGCACATGGGGTCCAAACATGATGAATAGTTACATTAACCCAGGCTCAAAGAACAGGCCAGTGAAATGGCTGGCTTGTTTTCTTCATTGCTGCTCTATTAGCGGCAGGTGAGGGCACAGCTCTGATATGAGATGAACTAAACGTGCATCTCAGTCAGGCCTGTCAGCCAATGATTGCTTAGCCTCTAATGATGCTCCTCAGTAAAGAGTCTTGTACCTTCACAATCACACTGTCTGCATCCTTTAGCCTCTACAGCTGCTGTGTGCGAGCTCTCATCAGTGAACAGTCATCATGAAATACTGCTAAATACAGTTTCCATTTGGACTTTCCCCAGTTGGCAAAATATCTTTCTGTGCATTAGCAGATCCAAATGTGTGGGTAAGTGTAGCGGGCGACAGCTTCAGAAAAGAGATTAGATCTTATTGGTTGATAAGTGTTTAAAAGTCGCATGAAGAAAAACTCTTGTTTTGTGATTGAAAAAAAAGTTTAGACCGCTGTGTAAATAGCTTCATAGGAATCACATAAAACAAATATTGCTCGCATAGAATATTCATGCTTGAATATGCCTTGACCTTCATCTGGTGTATGTGAACTAAATCAAAGAGATACAAGGGTGAACTTCACAAAAATGCCCAGGTCACATTTTAAGATTTCATTATTATACATTATTATATACATTAAAAAAATGAATTCTATTTTTAGGACCATTGATTTTAAGCACATTTTCAACCTACAATCTCATTGCCATCTGGATAATTTAGTTTCTCGTGTTATTCTTGAGAATTCTTCTTAGATTTTCATTATTGCCATAATGTACTGTTTTCTAGGGCTCTCAAGAGATTCAAATGTTTAATCTAATTAATTACATGACATGCTGATTAATCAATCTAATTAATCACACATTAAATTTGGCTGTGAAATTACCACCAAAAGATTATTTAAAGTCATTATTGTGTTAAATGAGAAAAGCACCAAATAGACATTACAAAAAATAGTTTTAGATATAAATATTTTATTTGATTCAACATAGAATGTATTACACAAACTTTTAGGCTACAACGTTCATGATTGTTTTCAGAAGCTGCATCTGAATTGGTATTTGGTAGGGGTGTAACGATACATCATTATAATGAGATATTGCAATGTAAAAATGCAGCGATATGTATCGTTGATCTAAGCGATATGATTTGCGATATAGAGTTAGTTTTATCCAAGCCTCAGCTTATTGTATTTATAAGGAATAATTCCCCCAAATATGTAAAATCTGTCATCATGTACTCACCCTCATGTCGTTTCAAACCTATAAGATTTTCATTCAACAATTCTTCTCTTCAGTGTGAGTCTCCAATGCTGTTCATGTGAGCACCACAACGCATGCGATTGGTACTGATGCAGGAGCCGGCCAATCAGTGGCCAATACTGAGCCGGCATTCTGACATAGAACCTGGAAGCACTGCACTGTGTTACAAATTAAGAGAACGATTCATCAACGTGCAAGGTCATTTTGATTAATATAACCAAATTGTGAATCAAACCATAAATAAAAATTACCCCATGATTCTCAAGTGGGGGGGTGATATCTACCAAATTGGCATCAGACGATTGGTGCGTTCAAGTCATGTTGTAAAGATTGTATTTACACATGAACCATTTAAGTCCCCTTTAAGTCCCAATCTTTACAAGTTGGGGGCGTGTCAGTGAGAAACAATGGCGGAATACCACAATACTTAAAGGTATTTAGTAGTGATATTGTCAGGTTTTTCTATTAAAGGGGTACTTCAACACTGGGAAGATGAATGTGTATTTAAATTGGGTCATTTATGTAGTAGAAATATGAAATTATTTTTGAATTTGGTGCCTTCTAGACTGAGAAAAGCCAGAAAATGTATTTTTGTCTCATGTGGATGAAAGACAACATCTCCCAGAATGCACTTGCTTCGCTGCCCTACGAGGCCACTCCCAAAGCCACGGCTACTGGATCACTGGATCACTTGCCAACCACTGCACCGCCCTTACCGTTGTTTTATAATAATAAAATAATTTAGTTCAGTTAGAGAACAGACACTACAATTAAAAACTGAACGTGTATGTTCAATATAATGTGAGTGAGCCGAGCGAGTGTCACGGCACAAACGCATCAGGAGTCAGATTTCATTCATCACGAGAGCGAAGAGCTGAGGTAAGCGCGGGCGCGGCAGTCATTCATGGGGCGTGTTCAGTCTGGTGCATTTTCAGATCATGCCCATGGAAGCTTAACTTTTATAGGAATTCATTTGAAAAGTTGAAACACTCACTTTGCTCCACACTTCTCCGTTATGAATGCCCGAGCTGAGCGGCCGTGCGCATTTACATTCTGTGAGTGAGATCCCAGTGGGCGGATTGATAACATGCGGAACTAGCTCCTTCTACTGACTGTAGTCTTTAGCTTCTGGTCAAAAATCTTCTGGTTTAGCTTCTGGGGTTGGGGGAGAGCACGATCATTCAAATATACTACTGGATTTATACTGATACAAAGCTTAATGCTAATCGCTGAAGTAACCCTTTAACAGTTATAGCGTATGAGAAATGCATGTGATGCTAAATCCCCCCCACCCCACCCCCCGCCTATAATGAGTTTGCCATTGTACTGTTTTGTTGTTGTTTTTCATTAAGAATAATAGGCAAATGAACCCACCATTCAAGCAACCCGAATTGGCGCTATTTCTGAAACTAAAGTAAAATGCGCACGGCCGCACGGTGCACACGCATTATGGGATTACGCATTATATGCATTACGCAGTGTCTGGCGCATTTTCAGTTCATTCCCCCGGTGATACACGTCGATTAACCGGTAGGGAAAATTTCCTCACCGTCACATCCCTAACACACACATACCAGTCCCACCCACTTTTTAATACAAAGTTACGCCACTGATTCTGTAGATTTAAAAAGTTTCTGTAATACAAGAACAGATTTTTGGAGGCATCCATTGAACCTGATCTGCTCCATACACTTCACTACACCAACTACAGCAAAATAACCTGAAGCCAGGGGGAATTTCAGTTTGCTTGATTATTCTATTTCACTGTGGGCCTTTGAGCCAAACAATATATAAAAAAAAAAAAATTGAAAGGTCCACAGGCATCTGCTCCTACCGCACCAGACCCTGAGCGTCGACTCTCTGGGGACAGCCGGGTCAGGTGCGAGTTCACCAGCTGACGGGGCGCGACCGGGAACGCAGTCCTTCACACAGTCAGAGGGTCTAGCAGGCATCATTATGAGGGCCGCAGTATTCATTAACAACTGCTCCCTGTCCGTATCCTCATTTGTGCCTGTATCCAGCAGCAAAAACCGGGGGTAACTAGGGAGTCTGGGACAAGCACGCTTGTCTGAGCAACCTTGACACGGAAGTCTGAGCAGAAATAGTCCAAGCTGTGAGTGTCCCCGTGTCACTGGTTGCTTTGGGACCAACTGGCTCTGGTGGTTTTGCATGAGCGGAACCAGAAGTGGGCCAGATATATTCATTTGCACACCATCAATCACAGCACAGGAACGTTGCTCTTAGCAATCGCACTAACCCCTCTTTTCTTTTTTTCCCCATTTTTTTCCCATCTACCTCTCCTCCCTGTTGTGAAGAACAATGCCCTGCACCGGGGAGTAACTTCATCTCCCGCTGGTTTTTCTATTCACTGTCCTGAGGATCTGGCCTGCATATAAACACACTTCTACGCTTTGAATCAGGACACTGGAGAGAACGAGGACAGTATCATTCCAGGGGACTCGATCCGCACCACACAGTCCAGTAAAGTATCCGCCCTCCAGAGGGTCCGCAGCACAAACCTACAATTCAACGCTGGGTTTGAAGCGGGTCACAGAGTCAGGGTCAGCGCCAAGTTCGGTTAAACCACAAACTGGTTTATGTGGACTACTTTAGAGCACTGCTGCACTCAACAAAGTAGGGCTAAACTCTGGACCAGGACGGGGAATGTTAAACTAGGGCTGACCGCTGTGAAACTCACTGCTCATTCTGGGTCGGTAGCATTCGGTTCTGGTTTGATCCCTGCAAGTTCAAGCCATCACAGATTACTGCAAGAGGATGATCCTGAAACTGTTGCAAACTGCTTTGAGTAAAAGTGTCTGCTAAATTACTTATTAAAATACTTATTAATAAATAAATAAATACTAATTTAAACAGAAAACAAAAACAGAAATTATTTGATCTGTATCTACAGCTTGAAGCAACATTGTATTAAATTATCACATCATTTATAATAATTGCCTTTTGCATCAGATTTGGAGAATTTCAGATGCTTTATACAGTCAATAGACAAAAAAACAATATAGACAAAGTTGGTAATATTATTAATAGTTTTAATAATAATTATTGATAACTTAATAATAACAATAATAATAATAATAATAATAATAATAATAATAATAATTATTATTATTATTATTATTATTATTATTATTATCTGCATCAGGTTTGGAGAATTTCAGATCTTTTTATACTGACAATAGACAATAGACAATTTGTTATTATAAAATTATTAATAAGTGTTAATACTATTATTAAATATTATTATTATTATTTCTATTATTATTATTATTATTATTATTATTATTTGAATTTCAGATTCAATAGACAAAAACAATATAGGCAAGTTAGTAATATTATTAATATTTTAAATAATAATTGTTGATAACTGTAGAAAATAACAAGAATTCATAATGATAATTGTAATAATAATAATAATAATAATAATAATAATAATTATTATTATTATTATTATTATTATTATTAGGTTTTTTGTCTATTGACTATACATTTCAGATAGACAAAGTTAGTAATATTAAAATTTGTAATATTATTTCTGACAGTTATCAACAATTAATGAGTTCATAATAATAATAATTATTATTATTATTATTATTTGTTATATTTTTGGGTCTATTGACTACATTTCAGATGTTTTATACAGTATATTAAGTTAGTAATATTAGTAATATTAAATTGTTGATAACTGTTGAAAATAAGAGTTCATATCATAGTAATTATAATAATAATAATAATAATAATAATAATAATAATAATAATAATTAATAATTAGTATTATTATTATTTGCATCAGGTTTGGAGATTTCTAATATTTTTATATTGACAATAGACACTACACAATAAAGTTGTTATTAAAATGATGGTCACACTTTAGATTAGGGTTCAATTCTCACTAACTATGACTTTTGCCTCAAACTCCTAATTTACTGCTTATTAATAGTTAGTAAGGTAGGCTATTTGTTAAATTCAGTTATTGGGTGGGATTAAAGGATGTAGAATAAGGTCATGCAGAGTAAGGCATTAATATGTGCTTTATGAGTACTAAAAACAGCCAATACCATAATAATATGCATGCTAATAAACAACTAATTAATAGTGAGACCATAAACTAAAGTCTTACCAAAATTATGGATAAGAAAATGAAGATAACGATGATAATAATATGCATAAATGCACAATAATGCACAAAACTGACAATCCTATCCTACAGTCTCATACATGCACAAGTGCTGCTGACATCAAGCTTGCATCATATCCTGATTCCATTCTCCTCTCAATCCCTCACTCAACTTTGCTGTCCTCTACACTGCCCAGTAAATAAAAGACTGAAAAGCTCATGTATGAAATATAAAAAACATAACACATTCAGTCATGCTGTAGCTACAGCTGTACTTCTACTTCAGAAAGTGTCTCTTAAGCAACGAATCAAAACAGGATGTGACTCAAGTATTATGATCCACAGTTATGTAGTAAATAGACTCAGGAATGACAGTGAAGAGACACAGTAAAGTCAGTGTTCCTCCATCATCTGTGATTCAGCATCTCTCACTCACGACCAGCCTGTCACACGGTATTCTGGGATTTCATTTCCTCTTTCTTACAGTTTCCATACTATCACACATTTTAACAGTGAAATGACTGTCAAAAGAAAAATATAAATGCCGTTCCCCATCATATATGTCACACAGCCACATTAGCTTTAGCGTTTATGTCGCTGTGTCTGTTTCATGTGCCTGTAGCAAAACACAGAGACTGTCATCCTACACTAATTTTTCATAGCGAACCCGGCCACAAAATACACGTCTGGAGAGCAAACCATTTAAAATGATCATATCAACGCAGGCATTTTGTACCTGTTCCGAGAATGACAACATCAAATTGAGATGGGAGATCCTCCGCAGCCATCTTGAAACTACACATTGTCACGTGACACACTATAGCGTGACGTTCACTTCATGTTTTTATAACCTAAACATACAATTTAAACACACAGCAGTTTTTTTTTTTACTTATGAATAATAAATATGAATACGACTAAGACACTGCTTACGAATACTAAGTAGTAAAAGTGTGTAACACAAAAGAGCTAGGCTATACTACTCAAGTAGGCTAGCCTATAAAATAAGCAAATATAAAACAGTGAAGTCTTTACAGTTTAATTGTATTTAATTCACACAGTGGGAGCCATTTAAATATTCCATTATCTTTTTAAAAACCACGAGAGAAGTTTAGAATGTTTAGCAGGTAGGCTCATTATTTTTTTTGTAAAGAGGAAACGGAAACATCTTGCATTTATTCTGCAGTTGTAATCACCAAATTATTTTGATCCCAAGTTTCTGTCTTCCTTTTGACGCTGTATTCCCTATTGTTATTTCAATAAAAAAATAAAGAAAAAAAAATAGGCTTATTAATATTCATGAAACGCTGAGGTATGGCTATTAAAAAGGGATCAGAATACTTTAGATGGGAGGGAAACTCAACTTTTCTTTTTAATTCGCCAATGGCTTATGTTCCCAGCTGCTGTCAACAACAGAATATTGTTTCTTCAAATAGCAGTAGTTGGGAAGAGGTGTTAATGATGAGCTGTCAAAATACCCTCCTGGCTCTCACAGCCACTGACAGCCAGCTATCAAGATGGTTTTTAACACACACACACACACACACACACACGCACACACACACACACAATCTAAAGATATCTAACTGTTCTTTATTAGAGATATTAAAAAAATATGAATGCAAGAATATGAGTAGGCCTTAATGATAAAGAAATTAAAAAGAAACAATCTAATTCAAAGTTATTTTAATCTAATGCTCTCTCAAGTCGTATACACTGAGAAGTTCGGGATAATTTCCGAAGATGGGTGGGCCACAAACCTTAAACATGGTGGAGGGAAGAACGATTGACTGATATTCTTTATTATTTTTGTCCACAACAGCTACAGTCTTGTTTTAAAATAGTGCATATTTATTGTAAGTTTTATACCCAGCAAAAATAGCCTGCATTTGACTGAAATTCCAGGATCTTCAGCAAGCGGACTATCTTAGCATGGTTAATGTATGGGCAATGAATGGAACGCTAAATATAATTTTGGCTTTAATAGATTTTTCCAATAAATAAGCAAAAATAAACCTGGTGTCCTCCATGATTCCTGTTCTTTCCGAAAACAAAGCACTTGAATGCGACAAGCTCGTAATCACGACTTCATAAGCGGGAAGTAGGACATTTCTGATAGCATGTGAAGGCAGCATTAATTTGGGACCCTTGTAAAGAATCCCTTTTTTTAAATTAATGACCCCTGTTTATTGATTTATTATGATTAATTATTATTTATTATGTCATACAAATGCTGATGATGATTCTGATTCTTGTTCATCTTGGTGTAATGTCTTGTCCATAGACTGTACATGCAATACTATATGGATGAGTTACTGTTGGGACAAGTCCAGATTGTTTTGTGGTATTGAATCTTAAAGGGATAATTCACCCAAAAATCCTAGGTGTATATGACATTCTTCTTTCAGACGAACACAATCGGAGATATATTAATAACTTCCAAGCTTTATAACAACAGTGAATGGCGGTCATGTGCATGCATCCAACCATTATAAAAGTAATCCATATGACTCCAGGGGGATAATAAAGGCCTTCTAAAGCAAAGTGATGTTTTTGTAAGAAAAATATCCATATTTAAAACTTTATAGACTAAAATAACTAGCTTCCAGCAGACGGCCTACGTATGTCGACTTACACCAAAATAGTTACCCCTGACGTGACATATGACGTGTAGGAGTAACGTAAGCTATGACGCCGCTCACAGTTCAAACAAATAGGGCTGGGCAACAAACTCGAGCTCCTCTTCTCTTATATCGAAATCCTCTGACATTTCTCTTTAAAAATTCTCTTTTTAGACTTCTAATTTGTGACCGGTGTTTTGTTTTGCTCTATCCTCGTCAATATGTCATGAGTCAGGTCAGAGGTAGTCTTGCGTAGCCAGACCTTTAGACTGACAGCAGAAGGTCTGGACTCTTTCACAGCTTTCATTGGTCGAGGACGTTTGACTGACATATAACGCAACCAGTCACAGTTTGTTTTGTTTTGCATCATGTTTAGGGGTGTGAAAATGTAAAGTTGATGTCCCTGCAAAACAGACTGGCATGCATCTATAAGTTATTCATTCAAGAACTTTATGCAAGTATACTGAAACAATGGAGCCACAAACCATATACTTTTGAAAATCCAGCGTTTAGTTGATCCTGGTAGGCTCTCAGTTGTAAACATGAAGGCATTAACGTCACAGCATTTGTTTCCAGGTGGACCATTAAAGAACGTGGCACACACGTCTCACAGACATCCTGTAGAATTCAACCAATCAGATGACGACTTCGAAACTCCTGAAGTGTTTCCAGATAAGTGTGTATCAGAACGGTCCATCTGGACAGCCAATGGTCCATCTGAGGCTGAGACAAGGTCAAAGGTCACTCTTTTTCCGCAAATATATGCGTAGGGCTGTCTGTCGGTAGCTAGTTATTTTAGTTTATAAAGTTTTAAATATGGATATTTTTCTTACACAAACGCATCACTTCGCTTCAGAAGGCCTTTATTAACCCCCCGGAGCTGTGTGGAGCAGTTTCAAAATCTTGTACCCCATTCACTGCCACTATAAAGCTTGGAAGGGCCAGGACATTTTTTTAATATATCTCCGAAATTTATTCCGTCTGAAAGAAGAAAGTCATATACACCTAGGATGGCTTGAGGGCATGGTCGTCGGAAACAAAAAAAAAAAAAAATGTGGGTGGGTCCTCTAACAGAAAAATTTTACTGGACATTACAAAATTTACATTAAGTACACATATATATCGCCTTGTTTACTGAACGTATGGTTGGGGCCGACAAAATTACAGAAAACAGAATCATTTTCAGTTACAAAGGGGTAAGAAGCATGGCATCAAGTTTTGACGCAAATCGACCCAACGTTCAAATCCGCCTTTTGCCGAACTCGCTCTACTCCCTTTTCCCATCACATATCAGATCGGAAAGGCATTTATTTTCAATAAAAATGAATCAAATATTAGAAAAGTGAAAATGAAGCATCTAACATGTTTAATAAGTGTTTCAGTTAGGGGTAAGTAAACACGTGCTCATTTAGAGACAATAAAAGTGGGTGGGTCCAATATCATTGGTCTTAAAAAAGTGGGTGGGTCTTGTCCCACCCACATACAATGGTTCTGACGCCCATGCTTGAGGGTGAGTAAATCATGGGCTAATTTTCATTTTTGGATGAACTATCCCTTTAAGTAGTATTGAACACGAAACATGTGGACAGGAATAGGCATCTGAAACAAACTGTTGTTTTTAAAAGAACATTGTAAAAGAATGTTGGTTGATGTTATAAGTTCACAGAACGTTTGCCAGTTTTTTTTCCCCCGTCAAATGATTACACTACCCATATCTCCAAAGTAAGCTTCTGAACCATTTGCTCCTGAAACAAAACAACGGGACTTTTTAGAAGCTTAAGGGGTTGCCCACTTATAATTCATATTTCAAGAACATTCTCCTTATCTCGAGATATGCCAGAATGCACCGGAGAATATATTTCAGAGCAGCTTTGTCTATTCTCTGAATATTCCTATCTGCATGTTCCAGATGTTTCTGTGGCTTTCTTCATCGCCAGTCAAGGGTTTTGAAAAATCATCTTGTATAAGCATGCTGTGAAGAACTTGCTTTCTATTTTCTGCATACTAGAATTTTTTTTTATTATGGTGTGTGTAGTGTTGTTCATTGGTAAACAAAGAGAGATGACCATATCTCCCGAAACAGAAAGAGGCAGCACCGATAACCCTTAAGACCTTTCTTTTCCGCAGCTTCCTTGACTTTAACATCACAGTCTTTGTCACTGATACTTATTTCCTAGGCCGGAATGGGGACAGGTGTTTATAGCTTCAAATAAGACAGATTGGTGACACTTGATCTTCCTTATTCTGCTTTTTTAAGCATGTCTTGTCCGTGCTTAAAACAACAGCGGAAAACAAGACAGATGGCTTACAACAGGAGAACCCTTTTTTCTTCTCTTGCTCGCTCTCCCTCTCTCTCATATCTGACGCACCAGGGATGCTTTTAACAAGAGAGTTTGTTGCAGTGTTTGTGATGGAGGGGTGTCTTCATGTCAACGGCTTGTTCTCTGGGGGATACGGCTCTTTTTTTTAATCTGAGGGAGAAATGAAAAGCAAAACCTGTGTGGATTGAAATCATTTTGTGTTGGGTTTCATCATGTGCCATCACCCCGTATGTTCAGAGGCATTTAGTTCTGGCTGGTTTTGAAAGCAAAATCAAGGCGACGAGCGCTACAATGCTTTCCGCAAGAATCAAGCGCTCTTTATCTTGCGCGAGCCCGCACCTTTAGTCATAGTCTTCTGTGAGTTCCTCGGACTTTGATGCTCGCTTCTAAGAGCCGGTGGAGATGAAGTCCTCATTCATAGGCTTCTGTGTTTGGAGAGTGTGTCTACTTTTTTTGTTGCCTGTTAATACTTTCAGTCCATGTATAGATGTCCCCAAGGAGGGGGTCCTACCATCTCCTGCTTGACTGTTTCGTACAAGCACTTCGGAGAGTAAATGTTGATTAAGAAGGATTAAGATTAAGATTCAGACAAGGAAAGAGCACACAATTCATCCGCAACGATAACTGTAAAAGTTGCAGCCTTTGCCGCCAGTGTTTGTTCAAAGATCTGGCATTCGTTCAGTCGGGGATTTGTAAATACTGTGGCAAAGTTTTTCATACTTAACTGCAACTTTGAAGTGGAATTCAAGGAGACTTCACAGTTGATTTGATTTCTCCCTCAGCTCTTTTTGAGGGTGGCCATCTTGAGTATAGAGAGAGGTGAGCAGTGGCACAGCAACGTACAATGACACCATCTGTCAGGCCCCTCGTAAACTCTCCAAATGAAACATCCACGAGAACATTATTGCATTATAAATCTCACCGTAAATATAAATTAAATTAGAGATCAGTTATCAGTGTGTGTCAGTAAGTGAATTCATGGGTGATGCAGAAATGGCCTGATGAATACATGTTAGCACTGACATCAGATATTGTCATGCCACAAGGTATCATTTTATCTTTTAAATCTTTTTTAATTGAAACTCTGTTAGGATAAATAAATATTTTGTTTAAAATATTGTGCATTGCATTGTGGCATTATTTCAGAACAGAACGTATATTGATTCATTTAAATAGTAAAGTATTACATCACGGTAGTTTGTTATAGGCCTGTTGTCTTAAAGGGGTCCTATATGCCCTTTTATGAATTCTTGATTTTGTTTTTAGGGTGTACTAGAATATGCTTTCATGCTTGATTGTTCAAAACACATTATTTTTCACATATTTTACATTATTACAGCATCTCTCTCCAGAGTCTGGCCCGAATGCATATCAGTTCCCGTTTCGATGAAGCCCCTCCTTCTGAAATACTAAATGTGCTGTGATTGGCCCAGTGTATTGTGATTGGCACCACTTAGAAATGTCACACCCTTACCATAACAGCGAGTTCTACTCAGACATAAATATTAGGGATGGCTCAATTTCAAACCAATTCAAGCCTGATTCAGACTTTGCCAGCACGGATTTCACAAGATGTTTCAGAGTGGTATGTTTTTATTATACATTTTAGATACGATATTATACACAATTTAATCATGATTATGGTAAACAGTAATCAATCAAAAAAACATGGTTAATTATCCTAAGGTGCGGTGAACAGTCTTACAAAAGCGAGAGCTTACAAAAGCTACAGTAAGCACTACATCAATACTGTAATTTTAGTTAGCAGGCTAGCAGAGGCAAAACTTTGCCCTTTGTTTACATCATAGCAACAACATAAAACTTATTGGAACTGTTATTAGAAAATGCAACTAAGACATACTTACAAGTGATGCACAAACAACAGAATTGTCCTGACAAAGTGGAAACTGCTTCATTTCAGGAGAAGCTTTTGTACTCTCTTAAGTGGAGTTTACATCATGCCAAAATGTCAAAGTTGTCAGATCACTGCTCTTTTTACACTGCACGACTATCTGGGGTAGCATTCAGTTGCTGTGTGCACACTGTACGATAGACCGGTTTCACACTGCATGACTTTACAATAGGAGGAATCGCCGACAGCTAGGTCCGCAAACTACGGCTGTGTCCGAAATCACCCCCATACCCTTATATAGGGCACTATTTGAGGGGACAACCATTTGTAGTGGTGTCCGAAACTAGTGTACAACTGATGTACGCTCAATAGCTAGAAAATACCCATAATGCACTGTGAGAGTTGCGCACTGAATGTATTCCTGCATCTTGCCAGAAGCTGAATCAATCATCCATCCATTTTCCAAACCGTGCTGGTCCAGCATAATATCATATCATAATATTCATATCATAATATCATATCTTAATATCCAGCATAGGAAGACTGTTCCTAAACTCTGAAACAGTCTTCCTAGCATTGAACGGGAAGCAGTGTACTGACACTCAGTACTTGTCAGTTTAAATCTAGACTAAAAACACATCTCTTTACTACACATCTCTTTACATACACATAGAACATTATCAATTTATATTATTCAAATCAGTTAAATGATTGTTCCCTGAAATGTCTGCAGAGAGCGTGTCAATTAAACTCCCCCTTGTAAATGTCACATCTACACGACATCCTCATTAAACCTGTCTCCGGCGTGACGACTCCAATCTTTCGAATAATCTTTTGAATATCTTTCGATCTAATATGACTTCTGACCTGTAATGTTGCCGGAATCGTAATCACACTGTTTGTTCGTTGGCCAGAGAAGAACTGGCACCCCGACTGATCCTGGTTTCTCCCAAGGTTTTTTTTCTCCATTCTGTCACCTGATGGAGTTTTGGTTTCTTGCCACCGTTGCCTCTGGCTTTTGGCTTGCTCAGTTGGGGACACTCAGTTTTCAACTACATTACCGATCTGCCCGCATTGACACTATATAATAATTGAAATGAGCTAGATGACATCACCGTTTTCTCCAGAGCAGCTGTACAGCCAAATCAAATTCTGTTGCATTATTTTCCTGTTAACACTGTGAAGCTGCTTTGAAACAATCGGCATTGTAAAAAGCGATATATAAATAAAGGTGACTTGACATACAGGTATACATTTCTTTTTAACTGATTTATTAAATTGTTTGATGATGGCGAGTAGGGTAACTTTCACACACGTCAAAGAAATTAGCACATCACAGTCCATTTTGCTGTCTTTAAACAGCGATGAAGGTTCAAATACCGGGTGGGGTAGGTTCCCGTTCCCTCATCCACTGATGTCACGGGCTCACACCCCTGTTCAGACTTGCTCGAGGGCTCCACTTCCGGCCCAGTGGTGAACTCTGTCCTTTGGTCCTCAGACTCCGGCTCACTTGTCATGGTGGATGGTCCCTGATCTGTGGGGGCCCTCACGCAAATTGTGGCTCTCTTGAGCCACCACAATAAATTGTGCATGTTCATCCATTATTGGAGGTCTGGTCATCTGTAACAGGTGCGTGCAGGTAGAAAGACGTGGACACAGAAGATGAAGATTCAAACAGGTAAACTTATAACAATCCAATAGGTAGCAATCCATACAAAGAAGACAAACACACACCATAAAGTTAACGTGACCGGACAAAGAATGAATGTGAGGGTACAACTTAAATAGGAACTCAAACAAGATGATTAATAGAATATGATTAATATAATTAATAATAGTTTTTTGTGCTTTTCCCCCATACAATGGAAGTCAACAGTAACCAAAACTGTATGAATGTAATTAGAATCTAATAAAAATGGGATATTTAAAAATAAATAAATATAATATAATAATAAATTAATAAATAAATAAAATTATAATAAATAAAATATATATATAAATGGAATTAAAAATAGCCTTCACTCTCTTTATGCAAAATAAAGATAAATATTTTTTTCCTTTTATTTTTTTTTGCTAATGGAAAACATACAAGCATACATTTTATTAAATGAATCAGGTCACCTTGAGATTCCAACAGGCACTTTACTGGACAACAGGACCCTTCTACGTAACGTTCCCCATTATCGTAAGTCCACATCACTCATTCAAAGCGCTGAAGGCAGCACTACCCTAGAGTTGAAAAATGAAATAACACATTTCAGTCTGACGTGACCGAAACAGTTAACCTCCTTTGGCCACTTTTCTCCCAGAGTAATTTTTGTTGATGGACAGTGCCGTACACACAGCCGGTGTGTCTTCGAAAACACGAGGCTCTCACAAAAAGGTCCAGTCACCCGTGATTTGGCAGCAAGTGTGAGAAGAGTGTCCTTAAATCATCTGTGGTGGCTTTCTCTGAGAAATTAAGTACGTCGAGCATACTCAAGTGACAGCTTGTCTATTCTTAAGTAGTATTAAAGGGTGATATTTTACCCTAAATTAAGAGTCAGGCAACTTTTTGGCACGTGTCACCGCCCAAATGGATTACTGAACTGCTGATGTATGTAGCAATCCGTTGAGTGAAAAAGATGTGGGAGTGTAATGAATTTAAAATGCTGTAATAGACATAAATATTTATCACGTGTGACAGTAAAATTAGAAACAACATTCAATTAAAATCAGTTGTAATTTATTGTTGTTATTGATTTGCGTAAGGTGGAAATGAATGCAGAAACATTTCATTACATCGAGAGGGGCTGGTGATCTGCTTTTGGCCTCAGTGTAATATTTTACACAAGAGAGAAAGACTGATGCTATTAAAACACAGCCTCTGTCTGAAACATGAACTCTCTTCCTCTCTGTCTCCCTTTGTCTCATCCATTCCTTTGTCTCATCCTTTAATCTATTATTACCTAGTCTGTGTTCTTCTCTGCTTGTCGTTTGTTTAATATTTTCTCTTCTATATCTCCTTCTTTTATTGTATCTCACTGTATTATACACTTTGTCTCATCTTTATCTCTCCAGATGTCTAATTTTTCTGTTCTTTTCTCTGTTTTTCTGATCAAGTTTGTCTCTTCTGGTCTTGACTCGCTTCTTCTCTTCTACGCTCAGCTTGTCTTTTCTTGTGTCTTCATCTTCATTTTCTCATCCTGTCCTCATCTCATTTATTTTATGCTAAACTTCTCTTTTCTTGTCTTGTCTCTTCTTTTCCCTACTTGTCTCTTCTTTTTTCACCTATTCTCTTCCAGTATGTATTCTTCTTTCTTTGTATAATATTGTATGACTTCTCTTCTACTCACTTTGTCTCATGGTTATCATTTTCTCTTCACACATCGCATCTCTGTATTTCTCTTTGTTGCTCCTCTTTTCTGCTTTTCTATTTTCTTTTCTATGCTCAACTGGTCTCTTCTGGGCTAGATTCATCTCATCTATTCTCAACTTGTCTCATCTTGTTTGTCTCCACTTGTCTCCTCGTCTTTTTATGCTCAACTGGTCTCTTCTTGTCTCCTCTTGTCTATATGCTCATATTGTCTTATCTTGTCTCTTCTTTTCTCATCTCATCTCAATTTGTCTCACCGGCTTCATTCCATCTTTCTTCATCACTGTAAAAAATAAAAATAAAATAAAATCCCTGTACAATTTACGGTAAAAACAGCAGTTGTAATTGCCAGAACTTTACCGTAAAAAATATGGTAGCAACATTTTAGGTTTTACAGATTTAAGTTAAATTTACAGTAAAAAACATATTTCTAACATATAAATAATGTTAAATTAACAACCTGAAATACTAATATCTGTTATGTATCTTAGATATATATACTGACAACCACCAATCACAGTGGTGATGAGAGTCACATGATGAATCACAATGATGCTCATCACAAGCAGCTTTTAGGAGGACAATACTACAAACACTAAACACCATCATGGTAACACATATAAAATGTAAAAAATGCAATAAACATGAATTTAACAACATTAAATGTAATATAAAGCCCTAATGTACATAACTGATTAGAAAAAACTAAGAAGAAACATAGTTATTTCAACCAAAATACATCAAATGTGAAGTGTCACGCAGGGAATTCTGGGAATGTCAATGTGCGGTTTTTCACAACGACCACAAAATCTGTAAATTTAACGGTATTTTACTGTAAAATTACATTAAATGTAAGGTCAGATCTATTACAGTTATTCACTGTATATAGTACGAAACTTTCTGTTAACCAGTTAACTGTTTTTAACCGTAGCATTTTTACAGTCTTTTACCATTAAAATCACGTTAAAAATCACAGACCGGTCTTGTCTCATCTGTTCTCTTTACCTCTCTTCTTGTTTCGTCTCTTCTCTTCAAGTATAACTTCTCTCATTGTATGACTCCTTCCCTGTCACTTTGTCTCATCTATCCATTGTTATTGCTTCATATCATTTTGTCTCCTCTCTTCTATGCTCAAATTTGTCTCTTCTATTCTCATCTTGTCTCATCTTTGTCTCTTCAATATAAGCTTGTCTTTTCTTTTCTTTTCTTGTCTCATCTTGTCTTTTCTCATCTCTTCTCTTCAAGTATATCATCTCTCACTTTGTCTCATCGCTATCCAGTGTCACTATTGTCTCGTCTCTTCTATGCTCAACTTGTCACTTCTTGTCTCGATTTGTCTCACGTGTCCTTATCTTGTCTCTTCTATGCTCAGTTTGTTTTGTCTCGTTTCTCCTCTATGCTCGACTGCTCATGTTTTGTCTCTTCTCTTCAAGTATATCATCTCTCATTGTATTACTCCTGCCCTCTCACTTTGTCTTATCGCTATCCATTGTTATCGCTTCACGTCTTGTGTCATTATTGTGTCTCCTCTCTTCTATGATCAACTTGTCTCTTCTCGTGTTTTCGATGCTCAACTTTTCTCTTCTTGTCTCTTCTATGTTCAACTTGTCACTTCTTGTCTCCTCTCGTCTCGATTTGTCTCACGTGTTCTTATCTGGACTCTTCTTGTCTCTTTAGTGTCTTCTGTGCTCAACTTGTCTCTTCTTGTCTCCTCTCATCTCGATTTGTCTCACGTGTTCTTATCTGGACTCTTCTTGTCTCTTTAGTGTCTTCTGTGCTCAACTTGTCTCTTCTTGTGTCTTCTATGCTCCGCTTGTCTCTTCTCATTTCATTTATGTTCAACTTGTCACTTGTCTCCTCTTGTCTCAATTTGTTTCATGTGTTTTTATCTGGCCTCTTCTTGTGTCTTCTATGTGCAACTTGTCTCTTCTCATCTCTTTTATGCTCAACTTGTTACTTCTTGTCTCCTCTTGTCTCGATTTGTCTCACCTGCCCTTATCTGGCCTCTTCTTGTTTCTTCTCATCTCTTCTATGCACAACTTGTCACTTCTTGTCTCCTCTCGTCTCGATTAGTCTCACGTGTTCTTATCTGGCCTCTTCTTGTCTCTTATTGTGTCTTCTATGCTCAACTTGTCTCTTCTATGCTTAACTTGTCTCTTTAGTGTCTATACTCAACTTGCCTCTTCTCATCTCTTTTATGCTCAACTTGTCACTTCTCATCTCTTTTATGCTCAACTTGTTACTTCTTGTCTCCTCTCGTCTTGATTTGTCTCACCTGCCCTTATCTGGCCTCTTCTTGTCTCTTCTCATCTCTTCTATGCTCAACTTCTTTCTTCTCGTCTCCGCTTGTCTCCTCTTATTTCGTCTCTTCACTTCAATTATATGTTCTCTTATTGTATGACTCCTTCCCTCTCACTTTGTCTCATTGCTATCTATTGTTATCGCTTCACATGTCTTGTCATTACTGCGTCTCATCTCTACTATGCTCAACTTGTCTCTTTAGTGTCTTCTATGCTCAGCTTGTCTCTTTAGTGTCTTCTATGCTCAGCTTGTCTCTTCTCATCTCGTTTATGCTCAACTTCTCACTTGTCTCCTCTCATCTCAGTTTGTTTCATGTGTCTTTATCTGGTCTCTTCTTGTTTCTTCTCATCTATTCTATGCACAACTTGTCACTTATTTGTCTCTTCAGTATTATTTGTCTTTTCTTTTCTTTTCTTTTCTTGTCTCATCTTGTCTTTTTCTCGTCTCTTCTTGTTTCGTCTCTTCAAGTATATCATCTCTAATTGTCTAACTTCTTCCCTCTCACGTTGTCTCATCGCTATCCAGTGTCATTATTGTGTCTAGTCTCTTCTATGCTCAACTTGTCACTTCTTGTCTCCTCTCGTCTCGATTTGTCTCACGTGTTCTTATCTGGACACTTCTTGTCTCTTCTTGTGTCTTCTATGCTCAACTGTCTCTTCTTGTGTCTTCTATGCTCAGCTTGTCTCTTCTCATCTTGTTTATGTTCAACTTGTCACTTGTCTCCTCTCGTCTCGATTTGTTTCATGTGTCTTTATCTGGCCTCTTCTTGTGTCTTCTATTCTCAAGTTATCTCTTCTTGTGTCTTCTATTCTCATCTTGTCTCTTCTCATCTCTTTTATGCTCAACTTGTTACTTCTTGTCTCCTCTCGTCTCGATTAGTCTCACATGTTCTTATCTGGCCTCTTCTTGTCTCTTATCTTGTCTTCTGTGCTCAACTTGTCTCTTCTTGTGTCTTCTATGCTCAGCTTGTCTCTTTAGTGTCTTCTATGCTCAGCTTGTCTCTTCTCATCTCTTTTATGCTCAACTTGTTACTTCTTGTCTCCTCTTGTCTCGATTTGTCTCACCTGCCCTTATCTGGCCTCTTCTTGTTTCTTCTCATCTCTTCTATGCACAACTTGTCACTTCTTTTTTCCTCTCGTTTCGATTTGTCTCACGTGTTCTTATCTGGCCTCTTCTTGTCTCTTATCATGTATTCTATGCTCAACTTGTCTCTTCTATGCTCAACTGTCTCTTTAGTGTCTATACTCAACTTGTCTCTTCTCATCTCTTTTATGCTCAACTTGTTTCTTCTCATCTCGTTTATGCTCAACTTGTCACTTCTCTCCTCTCGTCTCAATTTGTTTCATGTGTCTTTATCTGGTCTCTTCTTGTTTCTTCTCATCTCTTCTATGCACAACTTGTCACTTATTTGTCTCTTCAGTATTATTTGTCTTTTCTTTTCTTTTCTTTTCTTGTCTCATCTTGTCTTTTCTCGTCTCTTCTTGTTTCGTCTCTTCAAGTATATCATCTCTAATTGTCTAACTTCTTCCCTCTCACGTTGTCTCATCGCTATCCAGTGTCATTATTGTGTCATTATTGTGTCTAGTCTCTTCTATGCTCAACTTGTCACTTCTTGTCTCCTCTCGTCTCGATTTGTCTCACGTGTTCTTATCTGGACACTTCTTGTCTCTTCTTGTGTCTTCTATGCTCAACTTGTCTCTTCTTGTGTCTTCTATGCTCAGCTTGTCTCTTTAGTGTCTTCTATGCTCAGCTTGTCTCTTCTCATCTTGTTTATGTTCAACTTGTCACTTGTCTCCTCTCGTCTCGATTTGTTTCATGTGTCTTTATCTGGCCTCTTCTTGTGTCTTCTATTCTCAAGTTATCTCTTCTTGTGTCTTCTATTCTCATCTTGTCTCTTCTAATCTCTTTTATGCTCAACTTGTTACTTCTTGTCTCCTCTCGTCTCGATTAGTCTCACATGTTCTTATCTGGCCTCTTCTTGTCTCTTATCTTGTCTTCTGTGCTCAACTTGTCTCTTCTTGTGTCTTCTATGCTCAGCTTGTCTCTTTAGTGTCTTCTATGCTCAGCTTGTCTCTTTAGTGTCTTCTATGCTCAACTTGTCTCTTCTTGTGTCTTCTATGCTCAGCTTGTCTCTTTAGTGTCTTCTATGCTCAGCTTGTCTCTTTAGTGTCTTCTATGCTCAACTTGTCTCTTCTTGTGTCTTCTATGCTCAGCTTGTCTCTTTAGTGTCTTCTATGCTCAGCTTGTCTCTTCTCATCTCTTTTATGCTCAACTTGTTACTTCTTGTCTCCTCTTGTCTCGATTTGTCTCACATGTTCTTATCTGGCCTCTTCTTGTCTCTTATCATGTCTTCTATGCTCAACTTGTCTCTTCTATGCTCAACTTGTCTCTTTAGTGTCTATACTCAACTTGTCTCTTCTCGTCTCTTTTATGCTCAACTTGTTTCTTATCATCTCGTTTATGCTCAACTTGTCACTTGTCTCCTCTCGTCTCAATTTGTTTCATGTGTCTTTATCTGGTCTCTTCTTGTTTCTTCTCATCTCTTCTATGCACAACTTGTCACTTATTTGTCTCTTCAGTATTATTTGTCTTTTCTTGTCTCATCTTGTCTTTTCTCGTCTCTTCTTGTTTCGTCTCTTCAAGTATATCATCTCTAATTGTCTAACTTCTTCCCTCTCACGTTGTCTCATCGCTATCCAGTGTCATTATTGTGTCTAGTCTCTTCTATGCTCATCTTGTCACTTCTTGTCTCCTCTCGTCTCGATTTGTCTCACGTGTTCTTATCTGGACACTTCTTGTCTCTTCTTGTGTCTTCTATGCTCAGCTTGTCTCTTTAGTGTCTTCTATGCTCAGCTTGTCTCTTCTCATCTTGTTTATGTTCAACTTGTCACTTGTCTCTTCTCGTCTCGATTTGTTTCATGTGTCTTTATCTGGCCTCTTCTTGTGTCTTCTATTCTCAAGTTATCTCTTCTTGTGTCTTCTATTCTCATCTTGTCTCTTCTCATCTCTTTTATGCTCAACTTGTTACTTCTTGTCTCCTCTCGTCTCGATTAGTCTCACGTGTTCTTATCTGGCCTCTTCTTGTCTCTTATCTTGTCTTCTGTGCTCAACTTGTCTCTTCTTGTGTCTTCTATGCTCAGCTTGTCTCTTTAGTGTCTTCTATGCTCAGCTTGTCTCTTTAGTGTCTTCTATGCTCAACTTGTCTCTTCTTGTGTCTTCTATGCTCAGCTTGTCTCTTTAGTGTCTTCTATGCTCAGCTTGTCTCTTCTCATCTCTTTTATGCTCAACTTGTTACTTCTTGTCTCCTCTTGTCTCGATTTGTCTCACCTGCCCTTATCTGGCCTCTTCTTGTTTCTTATCATCTCTTCTATGTACAACTTGTCACTTCTTTTCTCCTCTCGTTTCGATTTGTCTCACGTGTTCTTATCTGGCCTCTTCTTGTCTCTTATCATGTCTTCTATGCTCAACTTGTCTCTTCTATGCTCAACTTGTCTCTTTAGTGTCTATACTCAACTTGTCTCTTCTCATCTCTTTTATGCTCAACTTGTTTCTTCTCATCTCGTTTATGCTCAACTTGTCACTTGTCTCCTCTCGTCTCAGTTTGTTTCATGTGTCTTTATCTGGCCTCTTCTTGTGTCTTCTATGCGCAACTTGTCTCTTCTCATCTCTTTTATGTTCAACTTGTTACTTCTTGTCTCCTCTTGTCTCGATTTGTCTCACCTGCCCTTATCTGGCCTCTTCTTGTCTCTTCTCATCTCTTCTATGCACAACTTGTCACTTCTTGTCTCCTCTCGTCTTGATTAGTCTCACGTGTTCTTATCTGGACTCTTCTTGTGTCTTCTATGCTCAGCTTGTCTCTTTAGTGTCTTCTATGCTCAGCTTGTCTCTTTAGTGTCTTCTATGCTCAGCCTGTCTCTTCTCATCTCTTCTATGCACAACTTGTCACTTCTTGTCTCCTCTCGTCTCGATTAGTCTCACGTGTTCTTATCTGGCCTCTTCTTGTCTCTTCTTGTCTCTTTTATGCTCAACTTGTCACTTCTCATCTGTTTTATGTTCAACTTGTTACTTCTTGTCTCCTCTCGTCTTGATTTGTCTCACCTGCCCTTATCTGGCCTCTTCTTGTCTCTTCTCATCTTTTCTATGCTCAACTTCTTTCTTCTCGTCTCCGCTTGTCTCCTCTTATTTCGTCTCTTCACTTCAATTATATGTTCTCTTATTGTATGACTCCTTCCCTCTCACTTTGTCTCATTGCTATCTATTGTTATCGCTTCACATGTCTTGTCATTACTGCATCTCGTCTCTTCTATGCTCAACTTGTCTCTTTAGTGTCTTCTATGCTCAGCTTGTCTCTTCTCATCTCGTTTATGCTCAACTTCTCACTTGTCTCCTCTCATCTCAGTTTGTTTCATGTGTCTTTATCTGGTCTCTTCTTGTTTCTTCTCATCTCTTCTATGCACAACTTGTCACTTATTTGTCTCTTCAATATTATTTGTCTTTTCTTTTCTTGTCTCATCTTGTCTTTTCTCATCTCTTCTCTTCAAGTATATCATCTCTAATTGTATGACTCCTTCCCTCTCGCTTTGTCTCATTGCTATCTATTGTTATCACTTCACATGTCTTGTGTCATTATTGCGTCTCGTCTCTTCTATGCTCAACTTGTCTCTTCTCATCTCTTTTATGTTTAACTTGTCTCCTCTTGTGTCTTTTGTGCTCAACTTGTTACTTCTTGTCTCCTCTCCTCTCGATTTGTCTCACCTGTCCTTATCTTGCATCTTCTTGTTTCTTCTATGCACAGCTTGTTTTGTCTCGTTTCTCCTCTTCTTTGCTTGTCTCCTCTTATTTCATGTCTTCTCTTCAAGTATATCATCTTCTCTTACTGAATGACTCTTTCCTTCTCTTGTTATCTATCCATTGTTATCGATTCATGTCTCGTGTCAACATTTCATCGTCTCTCATCAATGCTCAACTTGTCTTGTTTTGTCTCGTCTCTTCTCCTCTCTTCTCTGCTTATCCATTTTTATTTTGTCTCTTCCCTTCAAGAATATCATCTCTTGTTATATTGCGGCCGTTTACATCCCACCGCAGGCAGACACAGCGCTGGCTTTATCTGGCCTTCATGATGTTGCCAGCGGCGTCATAAACCAACATCCCGACGCGGCATTCATTGTCGCGGGCGATTTTAACAAAGCAAACCTAAAGAAAGTCCTGCCAAACTTTCACCAGCACGTCTCCTGCCCCACACGAGGAGCAAACACACTGGATCACTGCTACTCTCCGTTTAAGAACGCCTATAAAGCGCGGTCACTTCCAGCGTTTGGCAAATCGGATCATGCCGCCATTTTCCTCACTCCCGAATACAAACAAAAGCTCCTCCAGGAACCCCCGGTGAGGCGGGAAGTTAAGCGTTGGTCACCCCACTCAGAGACCGCGCTACAGGCAGCTCTGGGCGATGTGGATTGGGACATGTTCGGCGAGTTCAGCTGGCGTAGCGAGTTCACAGACGTGGCGCTTTGCTTCATCAACACGCTTACAGAGCAAGCCACACAAACAATAACAATAACGTCCTTCTCAAATCAGAAACCGTGGGTGGACAATTCAATCCAGCGCGGCAGTGAACGCGACGCACTGCTGCTTACAACGCCGGTCTCCATTCAGGGAATATGAATGAATACAGATCGTCCTGCTATGCTCTCAGACGAGCAGTTAAAGCCGCAAAACTCCGTTATAAAGACCGAGTGGAGTCTCATTTCCAACTCAACGACTCGCGGCGCATGTGGCAAGGTCTGAGGTCCATCTGCTCCTTTGGATCTAAATCCTCTGCAGAGGTGAACGCTGATCCGTTGCTCGTGAACGAGTTAAACTCTTTCTATGCTCGCTTTGACTGTAACGCGGCAGCGCGACTCCGCCAAGTGGCGCGTTAGAGAAATTACTCAGAGCAGCAACAATCACGTGATCTCTGTCTCGGAGGATGAAGTTCGGAGAGCACTCAAGCGTGTGGGCGTCAGGAAAGCTGCTGGGCCGGATGGTATTTCAGGTCGTGTTCTGCGGTCCTGTGCTGATCAGCTCACCGGGTTGTTTACATCTATCTTTAATGAGTCCCTCGCTACATCTGTGGTCCCCACCTCCTTCAAAAATCCACCATCATCCCTGTCCCTAAGAACAGTAAACCCTCTTGCCTAAATGACTATCGTCCAGTGGCTCTCACGTCTATAGTCATGAAGGTCTTTGAGAGACTCATTAAAAACACCATTTGCGCCTTCATTCCTGACACTTTGGACCCTCTTCAGTTTGCCTATCGTCCCAATAGATCGACTGAAGATGCCATCTCTCATGTCCTCCACTCCTCCCTCACTCACATCGACAGCAAAAGTGGGAACTACGTAAGACTGCTATTTATTGACTATAGCTCAGCCTTTAACACCATAGTTCCCACCAAGCTAACCTCAAACTCCTGGATCTCGGCCTGAATCCTTCTCTCTGCCACTGGATTGAGGACTTCCTCACTGGCAGGCCTCAGGTGGTGAGAATAGGCCAGTCCACCTCCACCTCCATCACCCTGAGTGTGGGAGCTCCACAGGGCTGTGTCCTGAGCCCCCTGCTCTACTCTCTCTACACGCATGACTGTTTGTCCACACACAGCTCCACCTCTATCATCAAATTTGCTGATGATACTGTTGTCCTGGGCCTCATTTCCAACAACAATGAGGCGGCATACTTGGACGAGGTGGAGCATCTAACATCATGGTGCCAGGACAACTGTCTCTCTCTGAATGTTGGCAAGACCAAAGAAATGATTGTGGACTTCAGGAAGAGACAGCAACGGACATACTCCCCCTCATGATCAGCGGGTCACCAGTAGAGAGAGTGAGCAGCTTCAAGTACCTGGGAGTAAACATCTCCGAGGACCTGACCTGGACTGCTCACATTCAGACACAGGTGAAAAAGCCAGGCAAAGACTGTACCACCTGCGCCAGCTGAGGAAATTCAGGGTTTCACCAGCTATCCTGAAAACTTTCTATTTAGGGGCGATAGAAAGTGTTTTAACTCAGTGCATCACAGCGTGGTATGGGAACAGCACCAGTCATGACCGCAAAGCCCTGCAAAGAGTAGTGCGCTTATCCGGCGTATCTCAGGGTCAGCTCTCCGTCTCTGCAGGACGTCTACACCAAACGCTGCAAAGGTAGAGCTACCAAGATCATCAAGGACTCTAATCACCCTGCAAACCCTCATTTCACGCTGCTACCATCTGGTAAGCGCTTCCAAACCTGATGGCCAAAACTGAGAGACTCAGGAGGAGCTTCTTCCCCAGGCCATCAGACTCCTGAACTCAGTCACTTAACATCACGTGACTTCACGTCAGGATAAACATCGATACACTGTCATTGCACTGCACTTTCTGTTCTCGTTGTTACTGTGTAACAACCTGTCATAAACCTGTTTGCACATTATACTCTTTATACATTTGTTAACCACATATTTATAAGTCTACAGTTTACTCACTGCAAAGTCTACTTCAATTATTTTATTCCACTTTATCCTTATTTGTTACCTTTTTTTCTCTTGACTTGATTATTTATAATTCTACAGATATAGACATATATATATATATATATATAGAGTAGTACTTTTTTATATCCTATTTCTATTATAATTTCTTCCTTGTGTTTTTAACTGTGAATTTGCACTGTCCATGGAGCGGACCTGTTTACATTTCACTGCCGGTTGTATATTCTGTATATAACTGTGTATGTGACAAATAAAACTCTTGAATCTTGAATCTTGAATCTTGAAGACTCTTATTGTATGACTTCTTCCTTTTCACTTTGTCTCATCGCTTGTCATCAATTCATATGTCTCGTGTCATAATTTCATTGCCTCTCATCAATGCTCAAATAGTCTCTTCTCCTCTCTTCTGTGCTCAGCTTGTTTCTTCTTGCCTCATCTTTTCTATGCTCTTTTGTTCACTCTTGTCTTACCTCTTCTCTTCTCTTAATTTTATTGATAATATTACCAGTACTTAGAAAGAAGATTGCTTAAATTTTTACATTTAGATTGACTGACAGATGTCAGCTCTTTTAGTAAGTAGAATTTTTTTTTTTATTATTCCTATAAGATATTATATATTTTGTTAAAATGTGGATTTCACACACACGCGCACACACACACACACACACACACACACACACACACACACACACACACACACACACACATGCATACTGAGCATCGGGGCGGTGCTGGAGGGGTGGGTGAAGGGGGCGGTGCATGTGTGTGCCTGCAGGGCCAGGTATGTTAATCAGGTATTCATTAAGATTAAATATAAGACGAAGGGTTGCGGTGCGATTGAAAGCTTGGTAAAATATGTATCTAATTTTCTAGATTGCCACCTAGCTTTTTAATTTCAGCAGGTACTTGCCAGAAATTTGCATGGCATTTAGGCACTCATTACAATATTAATCTTCCCACAAAAGTTGCAAGGGCTCAAAGGTTAAGCATGATTCCTACATTAATTTTACAACGACTTTTTTTGACCTGTATAAAGATTCTCATTAACAAAGGTCCTCATTTGCTTCACTAAGTGGTTCATAATGAGAGCAAAGATAAAGTATTGAAAGAAAAATGTGAATCAAATGTGTTACAATTAAAAAAATGTATTAGAGAGACTGACATTTTTACCACATGTTGTAGATTGTTTATATATGCAATTTAATGCAGAAAGTTGTTCTTTATTGAAGTCACTTTGCTCTTCTCTTAATATCAGTGAATATATGTTTAGGAAAACAATATGAAAATAAAACAAACACCATTGGATGTTCAAGCAAACTAAATGAGCAGATGTTCATTTAAAGTCATATAAAAATAATCTGTGCTGTCAGGTTTTTAACATATACAAGAACTCAAATGTCGACAAATATCAATTATACTTGCACCATAATAACCTACCTGAAATTCTAAGCAAGCCATATGTCTCTTCAAATTAGGCCAAATGTTTAAAATGCAGAACTCTATCTTTTATAAGTTATACCTAAAAAGCAACGTTATATAACAGCAGAAGTGCTTATTCAAAGCTTAGGCAGTAAAGTTATTTCACCTTAGTTTACCTTATGCACTGTCATTTTAAAACCTGAAATGGAGAACTGAGTCCAATTAAAAGGTGAAGCTGCAATAATATGGTTGGAATGGGTAGCCACAAGGACAAACCACAGATAGCTGTGATATTTAATATTTGTTAATATAACAGCTGAATAAATTAGTCGAATAAGTCTAATAGGTAACACTTTATTTTACAGTATCATTGTTACATATGTTATGTGTAGTTACTATAGTAATATCTAGGAATATGAATTATGCATAATTACATCCAACTAACCGTAAACCAAACCAAACCCTAATCCTAACCTATATAGTAAGTACATGTAGTATGGAGTACATTATGTTACCTTAAAATAAAGGGTAACCGTCTAATATTATGAAGGTGTAAGTACATTGCTGATATTCAGGCTTATAATGCCATAATAATGGAAGTGTTTCAAGGTAACTTTCAATAACTTCTATAAAGTCATTATTAAGAAACATTTTATAAAGTTTAACGGATGTACATTTACGTTATCATTAAAAGCTAAAGAATGAATGAAATATATAAGCCTACCATCTGTCTGACAACAATTTAAAAAGTTGTATTCGCTTTAATAGTGAGAACATAAGGCCCCGCCCATGTCTGGCAGATGGCCAATAGTATTAGAAGGCGTGTGCCATCGCGCTCCTTATTGGCTGAGAGAGCTGTCACTCCGGCCTGTAGTGGGCTGGCTAATTGAATCGCTGAGTGCGATACACTTCTATCCATCTCACTCGCGAGGAAGGTAGTTGCACATTACCGACTATCAGCAGTGGCTACCGGAGACGCATGAGAAACACCGAGTGAAAGCCGCGAAACAGTGCGAGGAGCCAGCAAAGGTGTGCTTGACTCAAAAGTACGGAAAGGAGGAAACTTCGCATAAACTATGGCCGTATCAGCAACTCCTCCGGTGCTTTCACCGACCTCCACTCCCGGGGGCGCGAGCAGCCTGTTCCGTCCCGACTCTCTGTACTCCAGCCCGGCCGAGTCCCCGCGACTGACCAGCAGCATGATCAACTCTTTCATCACCGGCACCGGTGGCGGCGGCAGCACTAACGGGAACGGGCCCGGCGGTGTCCACAATAACGAGTGTAAGATGGTGGAGGTGCACGGGGTGAAAGTGGCCTCGTTCACCGTGGACGGTCAGGAGCTCATCTGTCTCCCGCAGGTGTTCGACCTGTTCCTGAAGCACCTGGTCGGCGGACTGCACACCGTCTACACCAAGCTGAAGCGGCTGGATATATGCCCGGTGGTGTGCACGGTGGAGCAGGTGCGGATCCTGCGCGGACTCGGGGCCATTCAGCCGGGCGTGAACCGGTGCAAACTCATCACCCGAAAAGACTTCGAGGCGCTTTATAACGACTGCACCAATGCCAGGCAAGACTTCTATCACACATACATCTCACATTTACACTGAGCTGTGGAATCTGATGCTCTTTTCAAGTTCATTCAGAGCGTGCGGAGTTGTCGCACTTGGCAAAGTTGGTAACACTTTATGATAACTTTCATTATTAACAAAAATGATCAAATGCACATATGTGGAAATATATCAATACGTTTATGACCTTTTTATTTTAATGCACGTGATGTAAATAGGCTACGTTAATGCATTTTAGTTACATTTAATATAAATGACTAATATTTAAAAGTTATTACAAAGTGCTACTTGTGTAGCTACTTTTCAAAACGCATAAAAATCTAAATCAAACTTTCGTCTAAAATTGGTTCCAGTTTTTCTTTCTGCCAAACCACCTGCAGTTTTGACCTCTTTTTCGCTTCAAAACAAATAACTGTCCCGAGGAGAATACAGTAATAATACAATCGTAAAATGAACAGAATCAAGCAACTGCCTTTCTCTCAAATCTTTTTGATTCCTTTTCCTCGCTGACCACTCGATCCGCTACACCAACATGTTCATTACAGCGCAAACATGCAATTTTATTATCTAAAAATGATTTAAATACAATAAAACAATAACTTGATTCCTATATGAACTTGCAAGTATATAGGCCTATAAACATGAATAGCAAATTTTAATAGCATTTCATCTGCTTTTGGTTGGAGGCACATTTTAATAAATTATTACACTAATTGAACTTGCAAGGATTTAAGTTAGGCAAAGATTAATACAAAAAAAAAAAAAAAAACAAAAAAAAAAAAAACAGCATGTATTTGAACTTTTTGTCTTAATAATATTTATAAGTTAACTTTTCCTGGAGCTGCTGGGTTTAGTCTTCATTGGGACATTTTGTTAACTTTAATGATCATTATACACTACGTTTGGGCTTCCAATATTTGACGTTTTTGTCTTTTATTCAGCTCTTTGGACTAGGGGTCATACTTCGGTTGCATTTCACTTTCTTCTGTTATTTGCTCCGCAGAGTCAGGCTCACGTAGACGTCAATATCATTTAATGAGCTTTTGACCAATGTCATCCAGGGCCATATCTGGAATTCTTGTTTGATGCTCCATTTGTCTGGATGATGTCCCACGTCCCATTTGGGATAAGGTGCAATGTTGTATAAATCAATGAATCACCTCTCCTGGATCTGTGGCTCTGTTTGGTGTGGAGATGTTATTCTTAGCTTGTTATCATGACAGATGCATTAGTGTTCGCAGGCTCCTCTAGCAATATCAGCTTCTGTGTGTGTGTGCGTGTGCGTGTGTGTGTGTGTGTGTGTGTGTGATTGGTGTGGTGGGACACAAGGGAGCAGTACACCTATAAAGACCTTTATCATCCGCTCTCAGAAAAAATGGGACAAAAGCTGTCACTGGGACAGTACCCTTTAAAAACCTTCTAATATGTACCATTTAGGTTCTAATATGTACACTTTTGTTATCAATATATAACTTTGAGGTATTAATATGCACTCTTTAGGTACCTTTTGCAAGTGTACCACCCCAGTGACAGCTTTTGTACCTTTTTTCCCTGAGCGTGTCCAATGTAGAAAGTCTCTAATTATATGTTAGTATGAAAAGTGCAGCATCTTCAGTCACAACTGTTTAGAAATACACTTGCCTTAATTTGACAATAGAATTCAATACTAATTACATTATATTTGATATTGTGTAATATAAATACATTTTTTTGATAAGTCTAAAAGTTCACAACCTAGTAAGGCTTATCTGCAACTTCAGTAACTATATGTATTCTTCTCCATGAAGTACTTTGCATCGGGTCTAGTATTTTCAATTTTCTATTTCCATTTCTTACTTTCTCACAGGTAAAAGGTCAGGTATTGAAGATTGGTTGGAGGGAGTAGGTTCAGGAACGTGGTCTTAAATTGCACTTTTGCACGGTGAATGTGTGTGTGGAGATGCACATGTGTGTTTAAGGGAGAGGGAAAGAGAGAGAGCGCATATCCAGATGGCCATTCTGGGCAAGGTTCGGTAATTAACCTTTTAACATCCCCAGCACAACCTCCAGAAGAATCCCCCGTCACTTTATTGGGCTTTGCGCAGTTCTGAATCAATCTGCCGTGCACATCTAATTAGAAATGAGAGTGAGGAGAAAGTGAACGGGGGAGAGGCCGTTTTACAACATTATTTTGTTTAATTTTGAGTCCGGGCAAAATGGACAATAAGAGAACGAGGTGCGGAACGCTGCGCTTTTCACTCTTCTTGTCAGATTGCAGCATACGGTCGGATAATGAAATTGCCCGAGCAATGGGCCCCCCTGAAATTGAATTTGCTCCTCGGCATCGTTGCTTTACAGTTCACCTTCGCAAGCGTCGCTTTTATAGTCAGATTTAAACATCATCCACCGTCCCGCTACCAGATGGCTGAAACTAATGTGCGTGCTGGCCCCTCGCCTCCTCTCTCTCTCTCTCTCCTCTCCTCCTTCAGCACAGGCTCATTTGGGAGAAGGGCTAAGCTGGGACAAATGGGTGTCTTTTGCATCAGTTTGTACGGGACAGCCACGGCGAAACAAGCTAGGATGATCACCAGCCAGGGGACGGCTGTGTCTCAACCAGTGGGCTTCCTATTTAGGGGGGTGTTCAAACAGGACGCATTTTAGCATTCAAAACAGCCAGACAGAGTGCAACGGAATTAAACGGGTCACAGGACAAACACTTATAGCACAAGATGCGACGCGGTGGCCAAAGGCATTCTTCTCATGCACGTGCACATAGACCCAACAAAACGGATGTGAATGGGAATCACGAGGAATTTTACGATACTGATTCTGATTCCTCTTAGTGATTCCTCTACAGTTCCATTATTCCACGATTCTTTTAGTACTGTTAAAGAATACATATTTGGGAGAAAAAAAAAATCTAACTCTTACTGCATTCAGCAGACAAATAATGAGACAGTTCAACAGAACAGATAATAAATTAGAGATGAATTATTGCAAAGGTATTTACAAAGACAATTTTAAAAAGTCTTAAAGGTGACATAAATGTGAGAAAGTAGATATTGTGAATAGCTAAAGCACTTTTTAAGTAAAAGTATTAACATACAAAAATGAATCCTTATTGATTTTTTTTTTTTATGGAAAAAAAAATCACTGCTTATAACAGAACTCATAGATTGTCTATCTTTAAGTAACTTAATTTTGATTTAATTTAAGTAACTTTAATCTATCAGTTCTTTCCGCTGGGACTGAATCATAAGTGTCACACACTGTGTTTTGATGCACTATAAAGAACCGACTCATAGAGTCATTTGTTCAGGAGGAATGGGACACCGGTTGCACTCTTGATTCACTAAAAAGAACCGGCTCATCAGAATCAATTGATCAGGAATCGGACTACACTGACTGTCAGAGACCTATAATGCGTGTTTCGTCCACATTTTAAAGGAAACACAAAGTTATACAAATCATTTGGTATCCTAAATAAAAAAAAATAGAGCCGGTGTTCAAAAAGAGTCGGTTCTGAGGTTCCGGAACGCAAGAACGCACGTCCAGCAAGTCAGCAGCTCAATATGCAGTCTAGGTAGGGAGCTCACTAGGTGTTCAGATAGAGCCTAAAAATACGCAGCGGGATCTGGGAATCTCGACTGAAACACAGAAAGTGTCCAAACCAGCAAACGCACGCGGCACTTACGGCCCCGCTTTTTGTGATTTCTCAGCTCGCAATTGATCTCCAGGTTTTTAATGCATTCATTATTTATTAAAACGAAATTTGCAAGCTAAACATAACACTAAACTAGTTTGCACTTGGGGACTGCACTTAGGAAATTGAATGGGAATTACATTAGAGATGAACATCTGTGCTTGCTCTCCAAAGGTGGATTAGATTAGTTTAACTGTTTTTCTCTCTCTCCACCAAGTGCAAGAACATCCAAAAATATAAAAAAAGGTGCAGAAAGCTCTTGTCCACTAATATTTATTGCACCGCTGACCAGAGAGTTTCTTCATGCGAATAACATCATAAAAAGGAGAGCGACATCTCTGCTTGCATTCGTGCCAATCGCACTTTAGCAGGAGTTGCAGGAATTGTCAGGTTAAATCATAAAACGCATTACTTGTTCGAAAGCCTGTCATGTTTTTTTTTTTTTTTTTTCGTCTCTTGAAGCGATTTGCTTTTTTTAGTCATTAATTTAAAATGTGTCTAATTCCCATCTTTGCCCCAGGCGCGAGCTGCGCGTCAAAGCGCTGCGTTTCAAAGATTCCCTAAAATGCACAATTTGACACCTTTTAAGAAGCATGTTCTGTAGATTAATTTAACTTAGTATCTTATTGAATCTTTTGATTGATTGGGTCTGATTCTGAATCGCGTATGAAGTTTGAACTAAATAAATCTGGAAAGTTTCAAACAAAGCAGTGACTGACACGCGCACCGCTGCTAACACACACCGTTACCTTCACGTCCCCTGTCAGGAGCGTGCGCACGTGTGCGCGCCAGGTCCATATGGACGGCAGCTCAGCGCCTGTGGCTTCGCCCGAGGCTGCGACGCTCAGCTCGGCCCGGGCACCCGAGACACCCCGCTGTCTCATCAAATCTCCTCAGATTGTCGCTCTTCCTTCGGCACACCTTAATGTCAGCCATTAATTATACATCCACCTTTTTGGGGGTTGTTGTTTTTGCAGATTCACTCTTTCCTTTACCCTTTTCTGCACAGTAAATTATGAATTAAGACAATTTGAAACGTCAAGAGGGGCTTTATGCTGGTAGCCTGCCCTATGTGAACAGCTGTCATATCTCATATCCAGTTTTTAAACATGTCATGATTTGAAACCTAGCAGCCTTCTCTTTGTTTTTATTGATTTTTAAATGAAACAAACCAACATAACATCTACAAACAAAGATAAAAACAAGCAAATAGCACTGTATATGTATATGTGTGTGTGTCTGTGTGTGTGTGTGTGTGTGTGTGTGTATACAGCCATGGAAAAAATGAAGACCACCTGACATTGATATCTGAACTTGAAGTGGTCTCTTAATTTTTTTCAGAGCTATATAATAAATATTAATATTATACATAATATTAGTGCTGTCAAATCGATTGATAGCAATTGTTTATATATATGATGTTTACTATATGTATGTATGTATGTATGTGTTTATGAATATGTTTATACATATGATTGATTTTATATATGTGTGTGTGTGTGTGTGTGTGTATAAAACGTATGTTAAATGCGATTAATCGTGATTAATCGATTTGACAGCACCAATACACGCATGCATGCACGGACGCACACATACAATATATTATATTATATATTGTATATAAAAATATATCATTTCAACAATATATATTAAATGTATAATGTATAAAAACGTTTGTTAGATGCGATTAATCGATTTGACAGCACTAATACTGCATAAACACACATACATGTACATACACACACAAAATTATATTTCTTATATATATAGCTATATCTTTAAAATAAATACCACTTAGTAATAACTGTGGACTGCTACATTCTTATTTATTTATTGATCTTTTTATTTATTTATTAATTTATTAATTTCTTTTTGTGGATTAAGAGTCCAAATAGTTTTTGGGCCACCATGTAAGATGGGTGGATAGATCTAGTTTTATATATAGGTAGCTGAACATATTTTGTAAAGACAAGCAGGCAGCTGGTCTTCCAGACTGACTCCTCTGTCCGTCTATGTCTTATTGCGAGCATGTTTGAGACGTGAGAGCGCTTAACTGCTGACGGGCTCTTATAAAACAACTTGTGGCCATGTGAGTTCTCATTAATGTTGGCGGGTGCCTGTTCCAAGCCACAGCGCTTTAATAACTAGTCCCATGCGTAACCAATGAATTAGAGGCAAAGCAAAGACACATGTGGTCAATTAGTGATGGAAAGGCGCTACTAGAATCTTTTGGGCGCGGAAATCACGAAAACAAATTAAGGAGGCTGCTACGTATGTGAATCCGCACAAATTACATATTTACATCCGCATTCATTAAACGATGTTTGAGGAGCATTTAGAAGGCGCAATTACGAAGTTAGCTCTTAATATACAGTCTCGATAGGGATGAGGAATAGCAGGTGTTCACTGATGTGCAGTGACGTGGGAGAGAGATATAAGAGGTTAAAACAGACAGATGGATATGGCCTGTCAAGAATCTCACAAGAGGAAAAATGACACTTTCCGTGATAACTCACCGTCCGCAGACCCGCAGTTAAGGCAGGAGGAGAGAAAGAGAATAGTGTCATTTTGACTTTGGGAAAGTCTCCTCCTGAGCTTAATGACACATCTGCAGCCGGGCTATATTTATTACAGTCATGTAGAATAAAATTGATTGTCTCCTAAAATTAATTTTTGCTTTGCCTCTAGCAGTGCTTTAATGGAGGACACTAGGCCCCGTGCAAGAGTATTGTTTAATCACATTAGTATCACAGCCCCCAGGACAGCGGAGATAATTGTACAAACGAACATCGAAATATGTATCTCTAACTCTTATGATTGAATTATGCAAATGACTTATCTCCTGCCCTTCCAAGCACTAATCATCTAATTAGGACTGATGTTTTAAATGCTTGTTTTTGGATGGGGATCCGGGGAGAAGCAGGAAGCAGAAAATTGAATGTGACACTGAAATCGGCAAAGTAGTTTGTACCGGAAGAGCTGGTGTTTTCTTCCCCCCCCCTCTGCCCCTCTATTGTCTGACGTGGCGGAGTTGGCGGCGAGAAGACGATTAGAGCCGTTTTAGTAAGTATTTTAAACATAAGCCCCATCTAATCCATTTGCAAGAGTTCATCATTTTTTCTGCCACTTTAATAGTTTAGTTTGACACTAAGCACTAGCTTGTGTGGAGGGCGGGAGCCGCGCCGCGCTGCTGGAGGGGACTAAAGCTGGTCAAAGAAGCGCTAACTAGCATCCCAATTATGCCGATTAATATTTCATGACATGTTCTGCTGCACTTCCCCGTTCCTGCGAGCTAGCAGCTGTTGATCCGTTTGCACAAAGCGTTTTGCGCGCCAGAACAGAGAGGTTATGGTAATGACAGGCGAGCTCAAGTGAGCGTTTGACACTGCGCTCTGACTCTTGGAATCTCGTTTCGGAGGACTTGAAAGATGTGGAGATCTGAGGAAATGACAAAGTCGTGCTTTTCCTCGCTTAGAAGAGTGTTTACAGTTGTCTCCCACATCTGGAGGCCATAATTCGCCGCATTAACCCCCCTTCTATCTAGCCTGGGCAGATGGGTTCACCTGAAGAGCACAATGCCGTGTTAGTTACCTCAAGGGTGTCTTGCTTGGAAATGAACAGCTCTGTCTTTAAATGACCCTTGATTTGAAATGAAATGAATAGCAGCCCAAGGACCCAGTGCAGTGTTTTATGTGCTTCTATGCCTTGCAAACCTTAACATTAGGTTTAGTGTGACTGAATTGAATATTGATGTTGTTGAACGGGTACCACTGTCTTAACATGGGTGTTTTTTTGTTTTTTTTTTTGCCTAAATTGCGAGATTGAGAATGTTGCACCGCATTCCTCCATTCTCTAACAAAAGCGTCTGTTCATTCATAGTTGTGTTTTCCATTATTGTAAATGAAAAACCAAATATTATAAAACCAATATTTTGAAAAAAAAATCTGTGAAGAAAACATTATATGAAAAATATTTAATATTTAATTATACATGAAATGTTATTTTTCTGATTTTTTTTTTTAGTGAAAACTCAACATTAAATGAAAAATATTAATTAGTACCTTAGTATATTTGTAATCCTGGACCACAAAAGCAGTCATAAGGGTACATTTTCTGAAACTGAGATTTATACATCATCTGAAAGCTGAAAATCTGGAATCTGAGGGTGCAAAAAAATATTGAGAAATATTGAGAAAATCGCCTTTAAAGTTGTCCAAATGAAGTCCTTAGCAATGCATATTACTACTAATAATACATTTTTTGACACATTTATGGTAGGAAATTTACAAAATATCTTCATGGAACATGATCTTTACTTAATATTCTAATGATTTTGGGCATGATTTGGGGATTTTGGGAAAAATCGATAATTTTGACTCATACAATGTGTTGTTGGCTATTGCCACAAATATAGCTGTGCTGGTTTTGTGGTCCAGGGACACATTTTAAATATGATTATACATTAAATGTTATTTTTCTTTGGCGAAAACTCAACATTAAATGAAAATAATATGTGTATGTTATTTAAAAAAAAAATGTATTCATTCTTTAATTCATTCATTCATATTTATTTATTTATTTATTTATTTATTTATTTATTGTGGATAAATATCCTCAAGAGGCCAGGCAAGTGAATTTTGTGGAAATTTTATGGAATATTAATGTAATATAATGATAATGAATATAATTATGTAATTAATAGTAACTAAATAAACAAACTAAATAATAGTTATATTAATGTACTTATTTGTTTGTTTATTTATTTATTGTGGTAAAATAACACAAGAGGCCAGACATTTGAATTTTGTGGAAATGTTATGGAATATAAATTTAATATAATGATATAAATGATGTAATACATTTAAACGTTGTTTTAAAATTTTATGAAAATAATAATTTTATTGATATTGATTGACTTATTGTGGTATAAAAACACAAGAGGCCATGCATATAATTATTAAAGTATGAACTGTAAACTCTAAATGGTGGTCTCTGTCAATGCTGACAACAGTTAATCACCAATGATTTCACTACGTGAAAAGGCTTTGACAGACTGAAGGCATGTCAAGCGGCAGTCAAACGTAAAGAAACATCTGTTTGCTCTGGATTATTAAAAGAAGAAATAGAGATGAAAGCAAGGTGGAATGTAAAGAGAGATCGGGTCAGGGAGGGTGTGGGTGAGTGTTTGTGTGTATGCGAAAAAGTCTCTTTCTGTGTCTGGGTTAAATCAAGAAAAGCCCTGGGTATGTGGTGACATCATGGCCGGTTTGGTGCTCTCATCAGATCTGTAAGGGATTCATTCTGTCTCTATCTGCCCCGGGCGGCCCAGCTCCAATTACCACCCCACACACACACCCTTCTGCGTACCACCATCCGGAAGTCTGCAGAATAAGCCTATAAAACTTTTCAAATCCACCCAGGAGCGACGCTCTCTTCACATCATACACGTAGAAATGTAGATCATATTACAAAAAAAATGCAATTATTTTAGACAAAAGCAGGGGATATGGGTAACTTCTGATGGAAGGTAGTTGCCAAATGTTTTCTAAGTATCATGTGACCTCCACCTGTAACATGCAACGTGACTCCTGTCATTCTCTGCACTGTCCTTTAACCGGCCCATGATTTTCCTTTGGCCTACTGTAAATATACTGTATTTGTAAAATAAATCATAAAGCATCTGAAATAATTCTCTCTCTCTCTCTATATATATATATATATATATGATTAAATATTGACTTATTTAGATGACTTAATAATAATAATAATAATAATAATAATAATAAAAAAATAACAAATAATTATTATTATTTTTCATATTTCAGTCACTCTATTATCAGGAAAAAACATTAGTACATACGCTTTAAAAATTTTTTGCTGCCTTAAATTTTTAAGGACAATCAAGTTGGATGCTTAAGTCATTTCAACTTAAATGACATTAAACTGACTTAAAAAATGAGTTGACTCTTGTATAACATAAAAAAGTTGAAAATTGCTGAAGTTAATTTGACAAGTTAAAACAATGTAAAAACATATGTTTTCATAACTAATTGATCAGTTAATTGTTTACTCTGTGATTATGCAATATTTTTATTTACAAAATTAACAGCAAATTTACAGCAAAGATAACTATGGTGGTATATATTATGGCAGTATAAAATTACTCATTAACGTGATGTACGATTTCAGTCGTACCACCAGGTCTGTATATATGGCTTTTGAGTGTGACTCATCCAATCAGAATTGAGATTTGGAAAATGTGTTTAATAATCACAATTTAACTTGAGTTAAAGCAGATGAGCAACTGTCACCTCGTCAGAGACGGCAGAAAATATTCGGTTTGCATTGCACTTCATTTGTCTCTTAATTTGAAAGAGATTCAAACAGCCCAAAATGAGACTCATGGACATGCTCAATAACAGTTGCGTTTATGTGTTTTCCATTCTCATGTTTTTTTCTCCCGTGCCCTCATAAGTATGAAGATAGTTTCTGTTAATAGCGGCCCTGGGCCTGATTGGAAACATGTTAAGCATGTGTACAGACTGTAAATTGGAACCACACTACGAAGCAGGTTGTGTGCTTGTTTATTCACTATTATGATGTTCGTGTCTTAAAAATGACTCACGGGGATGCCTAGTCCAATCAGAGAGATGGCTAAAGACCACACCCACCCCCACCCTAATAATAACAACTTTTACAATCCTGTAGATTAGTAAAGCAATATATGTTGCAACCTTGTTTTTACAATTGTAGCACGCAAAACAGACTGATTTAAGTTACACACTTTAATTATTGTATGTCATAAGTAGCTTGCATCAATCCGGATGGTTCTTCTTCCACAAAGCAATGCGGTCAGTGTGTGTGTATGTGTGTGTGTTTGCATGTATGGATGGGTGGGTTGATGTTGTGCATCTGGGTATGTCTGAAACAGTGTAAATATTGTGTTTGTCAGTAGCAATGGGTGTCATTTGTGTGTGTGAATATGTGTAGATGGGGGTGTGGGGGGATTTCTCTGATGAAAACAATCAGGCCCTGTGTGGTTTCATTACAGGGTAATGTCTCGCCAGATTGTTACGGATAGTTAAAATGAAATGAAGTGAATTAGGGAAACAAGGGGGAGAGCATGCACAACGCTTTATTGCTTTCTTTTGAAGACACACTGACAATGATCTGCCTTCAGTTTAGTGCATGTATCAGATAACATATCAAAAACTAGCTCTGTGTGTGTGTGTGTGTGTGTGTGTGAAGGTAAAGTGTGGGGCTTTTCTTGTGCTGCATTTTTGTCAAGTGAAGGATACACTGTCTTTCACCTTTCTGTGTCTCTGGAAACAGGTGTGTGTTAAACTAATTTTCATATCAGTTCTTTCTGACTTTTGGCCCATATTTGAAAAAAATGTATGCTAGACGTTTGTCATGTATTGAGGATTTTTCAAACAGCTTGATGCCAAGGACCCCTCAAAAGGGACCCCCTTCCTAAAATATAAAGGCAGCTTAAACTTTGTGAGAAATGGACGTTCTCAATTTTATATTATAAAATTACATAATCTGCTGCTATTTTATCACCGTACTGAACTACTGAAAAAATAATGGCTGAATGAAATGGTAATATTAAAAAAAATGAATGAAATTAAACTTTACAATACGAGCACAGACCCAACTTGTAACGATATTTGCTTTGAAGATTATTAGCAGTTTTAATAAGTAGAGTTAACATGGTGCTAATGTTTTGATTTTGAGCTTATGATCAGATTAACTGTAATTGAGCAGAATCTAAAAGTAGTTCACACCTTTTTTTTCCTTCTTATCTTTTTCACTGTGCTGTAATTCAACAGTACACACACTCTTCCTGGCTTTTCCCATGGTGCCTCAGTGTGAGATTGCAGTGTGAGGGATGGCAGGCACACCTGACCCGTCTGTTCCACGGGGGCTTATGGGTAATGGATGGGTCAGAGCTTTTTTTGATGTTTTATTGAAAGATCACCACGGCTGTCCTGGCTTTCGCCTGACTATAAATCAGGGTCCTCTGTGGCCGGCTGGACTGTCCAGAGTGTGGTTTATGTCAGCCGGGGCAGGAAGGGCCTCCGATCCCATCACTCCACCTCACCTATATCACCCACACACCCACACAAACACAACCTCACCGCCACAAGAACAGCCAGTTGGGACCCCTAAACAATGTCTGTCAGACATACACGCATATGCATGGATCAGTCGACTTTGATTTTTGCCTGATATACAATATATCAAGGTAGCATGTTTACAGTATTTTTTTTAGTTTTCAGCTTTGGTATTGTTTTGGCACCTGTTTTGTATGTTTAGGATACTGAGTGTTCATAGATTTATAGATGTATATCAAACTGCAACAGCCAATCAATCAATCAGATCAATAGAAATCGATAATGAATATAGAGGACAAGAATGTTATTGATTAGTTGGGTCTGTGGTCTTTATATGTTGAACTTGATTTCGCACACACTTTATAGCCTGCATACTTTTTTGTATTATAGTCTTCAGCTTGCACTTGTCCATCATGACTGTCCTCGTCAGAGCTCATTTCCCAGTACATTCAGCATCTGGCACATATTCATGATCTCAAACATATTCTCAAAACTATCGTTTTCAACATCTTCAAAGGCAATATTTAGATCGCTGACAGCTTCTTCACCAGATCTACTATCAAGTGACAGTGACAGTAATATTTGATTGCATTCATTACAGTAAATCGCTGAGCCATTTCAAGTTTTGCTGATGATGCTTCCTGTTCTTTTGTTTTCTGCCTGCGGTAACTATGAGTGAAACGTCACTTCATCATTGTGTATCAGACATTGCCACCTTGTGGAATAAAGGTGAATTGCACTTAATCAGTCATCAAAGATTCAGTTAATGTTGTGCAGAAAAAAATATATACTTGCACTGTTACACACCTCGGGTTATTAGCGACCCTATACAGTTTTTTACAAACAATGAATGGGAAAACAGGCCTTCTTTTATCATTTTATAATTTTGTTCTTGTTATGTTGTTTAAAATGAATTGATTGAGGAATACTAAGAAGGTTGTCTAACTTTTAAAAAATTAACGAGGAGGAGGGTAGTGAATGATGTCCCGGGTCACTAAAGACCCGAGGTATGCATTTAAGGGTTAATTGATCAATTACATTAATGTACATTCAAGATTATAACATTTATATTAAATGAATCCGTTTCAAATAGTAATATTCTGTTTCTAATCGTAAAGAATGTGAAATGTTTTTTTTTCTATTAAATGCAGATTTATTTATTTTTGTTGGTAAAGAATCAGCAGATTACAGATAATCGACAGTTTAATCAATAATCTGAGTTTTTAGTTGTAGCACAAAAAAACCAAAAAACATTGGACCAGATGCATGCCTTTCATTCAATTAATGAAATTATGCTTTTTAATTGATTAATCGAACAAGTTAACAGGACACTGAGTGATTATTAAAGTTAATTTAATTAAAGTTTTTAATTGCAGGACTAGATCCATAATGTTTTAAGGATGACACTTGACCAGATGTAAAATCACATTCTTTTTATTAATAATTGCTTTTTGTACTTGCCTAATTGATTAATCGAACAAGAATCAGCTTAACCTGATTATCAGAACAGTTAGGTGCAGCCCTTTATCAAAGATATACAAATGATATGAATTATACAGCACTGATATAACTGGCTCTTGTACTTGTCAGAGCTTTTTTTTCTCCTCGATAAACTGTTGTCTTTCTGTGCTGAAAGAATCTCTTAGGTTTGTTATGCTTAGAGTGCTGATGCAGCACAAACGATTTGGTTTTCTCACCACTCTCCCTTAATATCTCTGTTAATGAGTAAGTTGATGTAGTTGAACGTTTAGTTAATAAATATGTCAGACTTTTACCTCTCTCTCCCTCCCTCCTTCCACTCCTTGTCTCTCTCTTGCAGTTTCCCAGGCTCGCCGAGAAATCGCAATTAGTTTTAGATTTACGCTACGATGACAGACAGTGGTATATAAATAGAGGTTAAACACACAATTTACATATTAATTTCATGATTCATTTAATCAATGATTTATGTGGATATAGATTGCTTTTAATCCGCCTCTCAGCGGCAACGCTTGCTCTCTCGCTCCCGCTCTTCTCCGCTCTTCGCCGAGCATGACAGAATAGAGTGCCGAGCTCTTTCTTTTCCTCCCTCTATCTCTCTCTCCCTCTGTCTCTCTTTCCTCTGAGCTGTTCAGTGGCTCGGAGAGGAATGCGAACGGAGGGGCTCCAAACGGCACTCCTAATTGGTTTAATTTTTCAGTGCGTGCACCGAACCTGACACTCGTTTACTGCGCGCCGCTGTATCTCCTTTCTCTCTCTCTTTCACCATCTCTCTCTCTCTGCGATCTCCCTCTCAGCTCTCTCTCTCTCTCTCTCTCTCTCTCTCTCTCTCTCTCTCCATTAATAAAAGGGTAATAATCGCTCCGGTTAAAGGGATGGTAATGAGAGCAGTGGTTATGGTGATTGGTGGCGGCGGTTGTGTATTCATAACAGATCTCTCATACTGAGGCAAGAAGGCTGTAATTGAGCCATGATTGAGACACATACGCTCCCCTCTGCCGCACGCCACCGCGGGACCAGTGGGAACGCTGGAGAACTGAACGCTAAAGGCACCAAGCAAGGCTAAAGTCTCAGACAATTCTACTTAAATACAGTATGCATAGAAAACTTTGAAGCAAGTTTGCAAGTAGGATGGTGAAGTGATTTCGGATAAACCACTTTAGGCTTTTTTTGACATTAGCTAATTTCCATTCACGTATTTTTATGTGAATTTTGGGGTAGTATAACATAAAAACACTGGATGGAAATGCCAAGATGCTCATAAATTCTAGAAATATGGATAAAAACTAATGTGCTCAATTGAGGCAGATAAAAAAAAAAAAAAATGATTCGATAAGAAGACATAAACTACGGTGGAAACACATTTACCAAATAAATCCATTGATGCGCAACAAAAACTCATGAGGATGTGATTGGATACCTGGACTAACCAATGGACCAATTTCATTGCACAGCATCTCAAATGTTGGTTTGGTCATTCTGAAATGCCTGAGCCAAAGTCTGTCATCAAAATGATTTGGTATTATTTCTTTTCCAGAACTGTCTCACACGATTGCGTTCCCAAACACCAGGCATCCACTTCCAAACGTAAAACATTAAAGTAATTTATGATGTATGAAAGAACAGCCACATTGGCTTCCCCGTTTGCAGTAACTTCCATTTTTATTTGGGATGTACCGATATTAATATTTTGGCCGATACGATAACCGATAATTCTTAATGATTGAAAGCCGATAACCGATATATTGGCTGATACTATCAGCCGATACCGATATGGTGGCCGATATATTGTGCATCCCTTGTTAGATATTTTGTGCCAATTTCCCAGAATGTGATGATTTTGTGCTCTTGAACACATGGGATGGAAACATTGCTGACAGAGTTCGGTAAAGGATGTGGAGGGAATGAGATTGGGAAATGTTGTGAGTCAGATTCAAATTCATGTCGCCCGAATGAGCACCAGTTCGCTTGACATTTTGCCTCTGGCTCTGTGATCATTGGTGACAGATTGCCCACACCAATTGACTGTCTGATATTTGGTAATTTCCCAAATCTAGTAATAAACAATTTCTGTAGATAATATTGTAGTGTTCATTTATCTCATTTGCTGGATTCAGTAGGGTTGTACATTGTATTATTGTACTAAAGTCACTATAGGTGTCAGTGTCATGTAAAGTTCAATCCCTCTGCAGAATCCAGTCCCCTTTAGACATCAGTCCAATTCCATTGGCTGAAAGAAGTTGTTTTGGGTGTTCTAATCTGTGCCTGATTGGAAATCTCAACCATATAATTTAATAACATTTAATAATTTGTGTTGTTTTATCAATGAAAGTGTCATTATATATGACATATCACGTGATACAACCAAAACAACGAACGATATAGTTAAACGTTTCACTTTCATTTTTGTCTGTTAGCATACTAAACAATCAGCCTGTTAACCTAACATTCGGTCATGCATTCTGTTGTCATGCACTATAAAAATTATGGTAAAAAATGCTAAATCTAACGGGTTTAAAAAAAAAGAACAAATATCTTATAATTCACAGTGAGAAAATGTAACTTGACGTTTCCCAACTTGACGTTTTCATTTTAATAATTATGTTTCTTCTTCTTCTTATCATGTTATCAGTTATTTACATTAAGTTATGTTGTTAACTTAATGTTTATTGCGTTATTTTAGTGCTAACATGATGGTGACGCTCTACACCTTCTATTTAATGTTTACCTCAGCTTGTGGAAAAGCTACTTCTAATGATCTTTGATTCTACATGTATGTAGCATTTTATCATGATCTGTTACTTCTAGCTAATCAAAAGAGCTTTTTAACTAGTTAGCAATATGCTAAACTAGTAGGATAAGATGTTAGCTTGCTAACTGAAATAATAAAGGCTTCAACTTCGATTAATATGTGATAAAATGATTAATTTCCAGTCAGGCACTGGGTACCAATAAAAGTTGTCTCAGAATTGCCAACCGAATTCTGTAGTCGACCATTAGCGTACCTTTTTCAGTTCAGATCTAGCTGTATATCTGTTTTGGTGGCCTGTATATTCATTAGACATACTTTTAAGCATTTTGAAGTCATCATACTAGACCGTGTATGAATTTGGTGTAATTTTCTATTCAAGTGTTACAATAACACCATTTGTCCCATTTGTCCCCTGCATACCGTTCACACTTTTATTCTCTTATCATATGCTACGTTTGGCTGAAAAATATGTGCGGTACATCCAAATGACAATCACTAGGAAAAAAAAAAGATGTTACTTAAGTGTTTTATCAGAGGATTCAGACAAACAGACCTTTTTTTCCTGAGTCGTAAATGAAGATTAAAGCTCATGTTGGCTGAGAAGGGACAAATTGGGATGATTTATTGGAGCTGACATGGACGTGTCACTACGGGGGGAGACCGGAATAAGAGAGAAAGAGAACGAGTGGGGGAGGAAAGGTGGAATACGGAAAGGCGCGAGATAGCTGTTCATCTCGAGGAAGGTAAATAATGGTCTTTAATTATTTGCTGGCGGAGCTGTTGAAAGCTCGGGCTGATACTGTCATTGGGACGACGCAGCTGGTGTGACGTGTGGTTAGGAATGTTAAAGGTGATAATGGTGTGTGTGTGTGTGTGTGTGTGTGTGAGAGAGAGAGAGAGCGAGAGAGAGAGAATCGAGGGAACGTATCTCTATATGCGTGTGAATGATGGCTTTGCATGTAATAAAAACACACTGGAATCAAGCGGCAGGTAATAGGGCTGTGTTAACCTCCATCCATTTAAGAAGAGCCCCAGGTCCATTGATTGGACGCCCATCAGCCACATATAAATCCATCAGTTCAATCAATAAATGACTCATGATTGAATTGCATCATCATTAGTGTTTATGACACACCATCTCTCCTCATTTACCCTGAACAAAAATGCTGGAAATGGATGTATTCAGTTGTGACATCATGGGATAGGCCAAAATCTATTGCATGCATTTTGCATGCTTTAACTTGATTTTTGAAGTATGCCATCATCTGGGGCCAGTTGCATAAACATAGCCATTACTGTCTTAATAACTTGTATGACCAAGTAGCAGTTAGTTAGTGGTAATCAGTCCTACTTCTTGGTATTGAATTAGACCAATCTAAGTTTTTATGTAACTGACGTAAAAAGTTATGAACGGTATAAAAGAAAAGAATTTGCAATCGGCCCCTTTTTGATTAACTTAAATGTATTATTATTATTATTATTATTATTATTATTATTATTATTATTATTATTATTATTATTATAAGGGCTTGACATTAACATGCAAACTCACCAAATGTGGGTGGATTTCAGCAGTGGTTTGTAACACGGTCACTCCTACTAGCCACTTTGGCGGGTTGAATTTTATATATAATATAGGCTATACATTTTTCAATTGTAGCCTTTTAAAAAGGCATCAGAAATAATAAACTATGTGCAATGTAGTGTTCTCAAAAATATAGATTTTTTTCGATACATATCGATATTGAAATAACACTTCCAATACTAATTTTCCGCAGAATAGATACACGATACCAGCTGCGCTTTGACCTCGCTCACTTGTTTCATTTGCTCCAGATTAATATTGTTGGTGTCACAGGGCTTGAATTTCGGTCGTGAGATTGCACATATTGCGCATAATTTTACTCATTCCCACTGATTTTGTGCTCACACACAAAGTGCTCGTACATAAAGCCTCTTCGCACTAAATTGAATAGTTATGTTTTAAGTGAATGTAAAACATGCATGTTTAACTGTATAATGATCTGTGCGTCAGGTTTTAAAGTGACAGCAGCCTAATATACCTGCTGCCAAATTATGAGATGATATTAAAAATATCTTTATGGCAGTTTTTCCCCATGGTATCGATGACAAAATTGTGGCCAGTGAAAATGCTGGCTAGTAACTTTAGAAAACCACTAGCCACAATGGCTGGTGAGCAAAAAAGTTATTGTTCCTGATCGTTATTTTTTTTTTTTTACATTTGACCGGTGTTTGCCCAATGCAGATTTTGCTGCCATGATACTAGGGTGTCGTGGATGGTTTCTAGTAGGGATGCACCGATAATTTTTCATTGGAATTTCATTTTTTTACAAGCAAATTGGCCGATTCTGATACCAGTTGGCGAATAATTTCTTTTACATTTTTTTTTTTTTAATCGATCCAAACAAATATGCTACACACATTTTTATTTAAAGATTATATGATTTAAAGCAAAAACTGAATGGTCTGACTTTAGATTTGTGAAATGATGCTATATAAGACACAACTGCACACAAAAAAAGCAGCAGACAGACTGACTGAATTTGTAATAGTTCCACACAAATCATATTTTGGGAAATTATTGCAATGCAGGTTGTGAGCATGAGTTAGAGATCGGCAAAAATAAAACAAAAAAGGCCGGTTCCGATTTATAGCTGGTCGACTGATGCATCTCTAGTTTCTAGGGCATTGCTTGGGTGATATTGGTGGATGCTCACCTCCCCTGTGACAATCAGGTCTGATCACTTAAAAAGTAACGCTCTTTTTGTAATAGATAACTTAATTTGCTTTGTCTGCCACTTCGTAGTTAACCTTTGCAAAGCCAGTATCAGCAAATTCATTGCGCAATACATTTCATACATTACGCAAAACTTGCTGCTGTCACTATGCAGCCTTATCAATGTGAACTGTTTTTCTTCACATAATGAATTCATAAAAACACAGTAGCAAGAAAAACATTATTTTGAGTCAGAACAGTATCTAATTATTGAGAATACCCTGGACAAATTTTCTGTCAAATTTAGGTTTACTTCCCGAAAAGTATAAACTCTGCTGCCCTTTTAAAACACTGCTCTGTTTGTGACTTGATGACATGGGTGTGAACTTCTGGTTCAACCAATGGCAGGAATTTGTGATGGGATCATGGGTCTATCGGGGCCAGATAACGAACATGGGCTTAAAATGCGTGGTGCACATTTTGCTTTTAACATGAAACAACATTCACAAGCCCTTGCACTTGATGTATTTCAGAGTCAAACAGGATACCTGTGAATTTGCTAAAACAATATCGGAATGGCTAATCGGCTGTTCAGTGAACATTGTTTGAAGTGACCTTGGTAGTAAAGGAAGGCCATTTCAGAAGTGAAGCAAGTGATTTTGGTAAACGAGTCTGAAGACCCTTGGAATTATGTGCAGTGATTTGAAATCAGCATATTTGGATATTGTTTGTGGATTACTATATATGAGTGCTTACAGTTTGCATGCTGTGAGTGTATGTTTTGTAAATTGACCACTCTGCAGAAAGAAGTACCCTCAACACCAGTGATTTTGCCAGACTGGCACCAGGCATGCTGGCATGGGCGCAGACTGCGAGTCAGAAGAGAGCTGTTTGCACACCCTCACCTGCCGTAAAACCCAACCCAAAAACCCAACCGCAGACACGACCCACCTTTTACGAGCCCCGCGCAGCTCATAACGCGCACCGGCTACACATGGGAAAGTGTGAGTGTGTGCGTGCATTTTTGGCAAATGTGCATCCCGGGATGCTCGCACGAACGTGCTAATATCTCTCGTAACCATTTCAGCTCATTAATTTTCCCCTCAAAGTTTCCTTCAGTCGCCCCTGCGCAGGGTGTACGGTGCCTCTTTGATATTCAGAGTGTGTCGAGCCGTTTGGATGAGGAGAGCTCTCTGAATAGACATAGCTCAGAGTTGAATAACTCTGAAAGAGGACTGATGCGTTTGGTACAGCTGTACAGCGAAACACATGAAGTGGTCTTATCTGATCTGGCATACACTCGTTTATCTCAGTGTCCTAGTCAGCAATGTGGGAGACACTAGACTACGCAAGCTTGCTGTATAAACACTCTCCTACATGCATGCATTTTCACTGCATCACAAACTTTCAGAGATGCATCTGTGTTTTTTTAAGCCAGAGAGGTATTAACTAATGAATTGGTCTGAAATGTCTTAGGCATACCAACATTTTTCAGCATGTCGCAAACACCCAAAAAATGCATCAACTAATGTGAATCACTTTGAAATATCTTACACAAACACACATATGCCAGCACGTCACAAACAGCCAGAGATGCCTCAACTAATGTTAAATCTGCCTGAAATGATACACTCATATCTTTCAGCATGTCGCAAACACCCAGAGATGCACCAATAAACATAAATCAGTCTAAAATCTCATATGCACACACACATTTTGTCAATATGTCACAAACACCCAGAGATGCATCAAGTAACATTAATGGCTCTGAATTGTCTTACACGTACCTGTTGTTACAATCACCCGAGGTAATCAAATCATTCGAATCATCAGACATTTTTTTGAGCATACAAATGCCTTTTTTTATACTGCATGTGACAAACTTTGTGATGCTTAAAGTAACATGAAATGGTCTGAAATGGCTTGCGCATACTCACAAGATTTTCAGTACACGACAAACACTTTGAGATTCAACAAATAATGTGAATGGTCTGAAATCGCTTGCATGCATCCACACACGTTTTACTGCATTGCAAACATTCAGTGATGCTTAAAGTAACATGAAACGGTCTGAAATGTTTTCCACTAGTGCATTTATCAGCATGTCACAGACACTCACTCATGCGTCAAGTACAGTGAATCGGTCTGGTTGAAATATCTTGATCATAGACAAGTTTTTCAGTACATTGAATGATGATGACATTGAGATGCAGCAAGTAATGTGACTCATCTGAAATCTCTTACGCACACACATTTTTTACTGCATGTCACAAAGATCCAGTGATGCATAAAGCCATGTGAATCAGTTTGAAATGTCTTACACTAACATGTTTTTCAGCATGTCACAAACAAACACTGATGCATTATATAACGTGAATCAGTCTGAAAAGTCTTGCACATACACGTTTTTCGCAAACACCGAGATGCATCAAGCAATATATGAATCCATCTTCATAACTAATGCATATAAGGCATATAAATGCATGCACATTCTTTTCAACTCACACCTTCTCGGCCAACTCCAGTGCACACATGCTCAGCATTTGAAGGACACCAGAATCATAAACATATACATACGCGGTATCACGCGCTGACACATCCCTGTGTACGGTATTGCATGGGAATGAAAGTGTGTGTATTTGAGCAGAAGCGCATGGTAAAATGGGCCGGTGAAGAAGCGGGTCAGGGTTAGTGTATACGCAAGGTCACGTTTAAAACACACGGGTTGGAAGGGCCCATAAATCAGCCTGTGCATACGGCTGCCCTCCGCACTGCCTGATTTAACACCTGCGCCCAGACCTTCCTTGTCAGGCCCAGCATTCTTTATTACCCGCCTCTGCTCACTATAGCAGCAGCGCAGATAGAGTTCACCTTTGAAAGAGCTGCAGTAACTCTCTCTCTCTCTCTCTCTCGCTGGTGTGCTATCTATCTCCTTTCTCTTTTCCTCTCTGCCCTATGGTCACAGTTCAGGGAGTGGTCAGATATGTGAAGGTAGAAGGGGAGACGGCCACGTACAGGAAATTGACCATTTAATGCTTCCTTTTTGTAAAACCAAAAGCAGAATGTGACTGTGCCCGCACATGGAATGCATGTGTGGTGTGTGTGGTCTTGAGCTGTTATTTGAAAGTTACTTAGTAGCTTTTGTGAATATTTTTTAAAATATTTTTTTTATCCAAAGCGACTTACAAATGAGGAATACAACAAGCAATGCTATTCATTTTTTTCAGGATGCAATTGATGGAGGAGATGGGTTTTCAGCTGTTTCTTGAACGTTGTCATTTGGCGTTCAGAATAGGGTTGGGAAGATCTTTCCTCTGTCCAGGAACAGAGAAGGAAAATGTTCTGGAAAATGATTTTGTGCCTTTCTGGGAAGGTACCACAAGGCGTCACTCAGTTACTGACCTCAGGTTTCTGGAGGGGATGTAGACTCGTAAGAGCGGGTTGGAGGGTCCTGAGCTTGTGGCTGTTTTCTATATGCAAAAACCAATTTCTTTAACTTGATGCGAGCTGTAACTGGTAGCCAGTGCAGAGAGATAAACAGAGGGTTGACTTGGGCTCATTGAAAACCAGTTGTGCTGCTGCGCTCTAGAGGTTTGATTGCACATGATGGAAGTCCAGGCAGAAGAGCACTGCAATAGTCCCAGCCTAGATATGACAAGGGTCTGGACAAGATTTTGTGATGCATGCTCCGTCAGGAAGGGCCTAATCTTCCTGATGTTGTGCAGTTTAAACCTGCATAATCGTGCCATCCTTGCAATCGTCTTTGAAGGTCAGCTGGTCAACAAAGATTACCTCAAGATTTCTGATGGGATGAACCTATCTGGATGGAAATCATGCTGTACAGTCAGAGTGGCAGGGAAGATGAGAAGCTCTGTCTTTGCTAGGTTGAGCTGTAGCTGATGTTCTTTCATCCATGCCGAATTGTCCACCTGGCAGTCTGAGATCCGTGCAGCTAACATTGGATCATCTGGTTGAAATGAAAAGTAGAGTTCAAACTGCATTTGCACAGTTGAAGACATCCTGCAGTGTGATATATAATGCTCTACCTAAAACGGTTTAAAAATAGCATTGTGTTAATAATTAGGGATGCACCGACCGATACAGACATATTGGCTGATAAATCTAAATCAAATTTTTTGTATATAATTTTTGAGAGCCTGATCATTAAAAGCCATGTTCCAAGCACACAATTATAATGTTCTCATTAAAATTTTATGTAGCCTATATGATAGACTTGCACTGTAAACTGTATTTTCCTTTTTTGAAGTGATTCCAATCATATTTCAAGCAATTAAAAACCATCATGGTGAACAGTGTACATGAAGTGTCTCAGCTGAAGGAAATAATCCATTATTTATCAGCTTTAAGATATCGGCCAAATTGTCTTATCGGGCTGATAATAATAACAATAAAAAAATGAACATATATTGGCCGATATATCGTGCATCCCTAATAATAATGTATAATCCCTATTCTCTTAATGAGTAATGGGTGTGTAACGGATGCGCTATTTACAGACTATATAAAGACTGAACGCTTCTCCAGAGAGGAATCCTTTTATTTTTAATATTTAAAAATGTTTGTGTGCTGCTGCGAGTCCCTGTGTGTGTAATTAGCAGAGTGTACACGCGTTGTGGACCCGCCTATATGCGTATATTACTAACACGCTCTTTAAATAACAAAAAAAATATTGTGCCATTGGGCACAGTCATTTTCAGTTGCCTCAAAATAGCAACGCGCCAACAATGCACCTGAACACACCTCGTTTTCAGACCAGCATGGCCATGGGTGAACAGATGGGCGCGAGTGCATTTGCTATTTAAACAACGTGGTTCTGGACGTGAAAATGATAACTGCGTCGGGCTGAAACTAGCAAAAAACACCTGCGTCGCACCTGCCGCTGCATTGCGCCGGGTGTATGATAGGGCCCATGGAGCGCATGTACAGGAAATGGACCATTTAATGCTTTCTTTTTTTAAAGCAGAATGTGACTCTGTCTGCACATGGCATGCATGTGCGGCGTGTGGTCTGGAACGGTTATTTGAAAGTTGCTGTTATGTTTTGCGAGTCGCTTTGCGCTCTCTAGGAGATAAGTTCAATATGCGTTTCTGCAATAGGCATGTGACCTGCATTAAGACAACTTTTTGAACAGTATTTGCTAATTGTTTATAATTATCATGCATTGTAGTTTTAATGACCTCATACCAATTTAGACACTAAATAGAGGGCACATGCAGGAAATTGACCATTAAATGCGTCCTTTTTATAATAGAAAGCAGAATGCAACCATTGCAGTTGGCATGTTGGGTCGAGCCGTCAAAGCGATTTTAAACATGTTATTTTAATTTGTCAACCCATTTTTGTCTTTGTATTGAGCTGTATTTTTTTCCAGGCCTTTGCAAACTTTGAGGCAGAACTCAAAGTGAGTAAATGGCAAAAGTTTTCAGCATGTCCATATGTATATTTTTCAGGTCACTGCTCCAAGCAGTTGCAAATATCCGTCTTTTTTGACAAATCAGGATCTTGGTTATAATATATGTTAAATAATAGAGCTCACCGGAGGTCGGCTCTTTGCTCTTTTGTCATCTGTAATAGAATCTTCTTTTCCCTCATTCCTTCTGCTGTCGCCAGGCCGGAGAGGCCCGAGGGGCCCCCAGGGGGACAGTGTATAAGAGATGGACTCTGTAGCCAGGGGCCCAGAGTACTAAAATGCAAATGTAGCTTTTGATGGATGATAAAGTTGGCCATAGGATGATGGATCGTAAGAGTTAATAATGAGAATTTAACAGAATGCAACTGCACATGATGGGTCGAAAAACTCTTGTTCTTCATTTTTATGTCTATTAAAATTTACAATTTTAACCAACACAGTCCCTGTAATTTAAACATATTTAACAGACAATAACAGTCAAAAAATGTGAAGCCTGTTTTCAACTTTTTAACACAGCATTGAAATATTTCATGCCACAGCAAGCTCATGCCGCCCAGTACGCCCACAAAGCGCTTTTGTGTGTGTGTGCGTGTGTGTGTGTTCCTCACTCGACTTGTCAGGTCCTCCCTAATAGCAGCTTTACGAATAAGTCTCAAACATCTGACCACTTTGTCATAATGCGAACGTGCTTGTCAGCAGGTCTGTGAATGTCTTACAGGATAGTTTAATTATAACGTCAGGCCGCGATACGCATTCTCCGTCGACTGACTGGCAGGTAGTCGCTCCGCCCGCCGTTCCGAGACTGGGAAGAAAAAGAGAAAGTCAGTACTGTTTGATTACCGTACCTCTACGGTCCGTGGGCAACAATTGTTCTCGACGAAGCAAAATGCGAACACTACCGTTAAAAGAACTTCGGCAAAATTCCTGTCACAGATGTAGCAGTTTCACGCCTCTCCTGTCAAGAGCCTCTCGCTTCAGTGCCGTTTCCGTCCAAAATGTAGTCCTTAGCATTGTTCGGCATTTCTTCCTCAACAATAGTTTTCAAAATGATGAGTGCTATTATTTGCCTGCTAACACTGACACATAATTGGATGGTGTCTCCCTTAATCTGAGCTGTTAGGCAACAGCGTTGTCAAAACGCTGAACAAGTTATGAGATTAATTTCCTATAGAGCATTGTGAGCTTGTCACTCACAAAGTGCTCATGAATTATTTTAGGGGCACGCAGAAAGTTTTCACGTCACCTCGAGACGAGTTCAGAAACATTTGTCTTTCAAATAAAGTCGCTCGGTGAGGGCAGTTGCCAAGCAGATTACAGTTTGCGCTCGGCAAATTGATTATTATAAGGTTGCAAGAATGAGTATGTTCATGTTTACCACAATGCTACATTTAAATATTAAAGTGAAATTATGTCATTATAAAGTCAGTACACTGTCACAAGCTTAAAATGTAATTACCAGTCCAGCTTCACACTGTAAAGTTGCATGAACTTGAGTAAAATTTAAATCAGTAAGCCACGAAAGGATGTAGAATTTACCATGGTTAAAGCGTGTTTTTAGGCACAACATAAAGAAGCAGAAGCAGTAAGATAAAGTGCACCAGTAATTAATTGCGTTCATTAATAATAACCACAATAAAAAATCTAGATTTTTGCATTTTCCAAGGGAAAACTGATTGGTGATTGCCTGAGCAAAATTCCCCAAAAACTCCTAAGGTGTTTGATTCTGAGGTTATGAGCGATAGTGTATGCATGGCCCTTTTCATATAATTATTCATTCATTATTCTCATGTCGTAAGGTTTACTTTTGGTTTTCAGCATCATTTTCATGTCAAAATCCAAATGAGCCCCATTAATGCCTGCTCCTGTCTTTTGGGTGCACATCATTTATAATTCCAAAGAAAAAAAAATCAATTATGAAAATATAAAATATAAAACTTTCTCTCCTCTGAACTGCTCACTTAATGTTATCAAATATCCAAATAGCTGTTTAAGTTTTGTTTTAGAAAATGCGGTAACACTTAATTTGACAGTGTCCTTATATATGTTACATGTACTTACCATAGTAATAACAGCGTAATTACATGCAAATAACCCTCAACCACACCCTAACCCTATAGTAAGTACGTTGTTAGTACTTAAATATATAATTGCACTGTAACAACGACACCTTAAATAAAGTGTAACCAAAAACTCTCACAATCCAGTCAGTTATCCAAAGGATAAAAGCATCTGCTAAATGAATAAATGCATGCAAATGAAAATTTCTCATTTAATATCCTGAATATCCATCAGATTGCGGAAGTTAAATGGGTGTTTTGTGCTGACTTTAAGGTGTATATGTCACTGTTAAACATTTAATTGACTGCTTGTGCAGTAAATTTAAAATAACATGTTTCTGATGTGGAATGGCGTGATATTAAACTGATTACACGCATTATCAAACCACAATTGATCATGAATAGTGTACAGTCCCTCCTCTGGGACAAAATTCAATGCCAGTGCTGTGAAGTATGCAAACGTTTCAACTTTGATTTAATGCAGTATAATAATGCATAAAAACTGTACGCACTCTCATCTTGCCGTTTCTCTCTCTTTTCTCATGTGGCGATCCACGTCTCTTGTGTGTTCCCGGGTTCCTCACATCAGGTAAGTGCAAACCCCATCTCCCTGACACTCGCTACAGTACCACAATCGCACGTCACAGACATCGGATCTGATTCGACCGTGTTAGAAACACACGGCCAGAGCGACTCGCAGTAAGCAATGATGAAAGAGACGCAGGCAAGGTCATGATGTCACAGCCTGAAAAATGTGCCATTGATAGGGGTTAAGAGAAATGTCCACTTCACACACACTCTCGTTCCTGAGAGGGCCGCAAACAGCGCTCCTTTTTTTAGAAACAGGTGCTGCATCGCATTTCTTCCCTCAGGCCTCCTGCAGGAGATAATGCACGCTATGACATTTGGTCCGGCTTAATACACCTCTTTGTCACAATCGCCGGCGTAATTGTCTTCTATAGAGCGGCATGCTTTTAATTAAAGTGAGTGGTAGGCTCTGACAGAAATGATTTATTTCATGCACTCCGCTATCGGGTCGCGCGCAAGCACGCATAAGCGCAGCCACAAACACGCACGCCTCCGAGTGTCTCGGCGCACGGGGCAAATTAATTACAGCAAATCAAATTAAACAACGCCACCAAATCACACTGTCTATCTGTGTGTGCCGTGGCAGCCCCAACAAGAAGTTTATTAAAACGAAGCAGGAAAACGAAGGAGAGAGTGAAGCGTGGAGAAGCGGCGGCAATGGTTGGATGGCGAGGGCGACTCAATTAGGGAATTAATGCATCGTGTTTGAAGTACGAATGTGGAAATATCACCCACTGTCGATGGGGTGTGAGAGCGAGTCCCTTTGCTCCTCTTGTCAAGTTTGGGTTCAGAGGTTAAAAAGCGTTTAACTGGGCACGTGGTTTGTTTGAAGCTCTCTAGCTCTCCTTTTAGATTGTCTGTGTATTTAAATGGTTTTATTTCAGTAATAATGCCCCTTTCTTTAGGTTTAAATGCACTTTTCCTCTTTCTAAAGTAGCATTAACACAATTGATTAGAGATGTAGCCAAGCTGAATGCACACCAAATGTTTAATTGTCTTAAGGGACCTAAATTAGCCCAGTTCCTTCCCATAGCTTTGTCTCGGATCGATCTCAGGAAAAAGAAGAACTCGCTAGATGCATTCGTTCCTTCTGGCTTAAATATACCTATTTCTTGTCATCTGTGTTCGGTGGCTGAACAATCGCGCTCTTAAACAATAGCCTTTCTTTGCTCCAACAGTGCTGCGTTTGAAAACATCCTGTTATTCGTTTCAATGTTATAAAAGTTAATTAATTGTCCCATCCTGTCTGCTTGGGAGGTACAAAATGCAGGACTCGGAAAAAGTGATTAAAGTGCTGCAGAACAGCATGAAAAACAAACAGCTATCTGTCATTTGAGGTTTAGCTCTTCGTGCGGCGTCTTTTGGTGATGGCGCACGACAGCGATGGAGGAAATAATTCAATTAAATAAGAAGTAATCAAAGTCTTTGTTTGGCTAGTCAGATTCAAAGTATTAATCTTGGAGTCAAGTCGAGTGAAGACCTTAATTTAAGCATTGCCTGTTAATTAAATAAATCATGCCTAATTTATATCATTTTTATTACCTTATACCTTATATCATAAAATAAGACTTTTGTGGCTTGTTATATAATATCCATTTAGCATTATCAGTTTCATAAATCTAACATGAAACCTAAATGGCTATAATGTTCTTATGGACTTGTTGCAACAACTTATCTATTTTTACATCCATGAATATGTTGTTAAGTGGCTGTGACAGTTGGCTTATAACAAAATAAAATATTCAAGATTATTAGTCATTAAATTGGCCAGCTCACTGCAGTACAGTGGATTAAATGTGGCTAATGTTATTTAGATTCTGTTCAATGATAATTTAAGTTTATGAATCATTTTTGGTGTTAACTTATGAAAAAGTTTGGTCACATGTATTGAACTTGAACCGTACACAATTTGGTTTCTATGAAATTGAATTCACCAAATACAATGGCACATTTTCACAATACCCAGCTATAAAATAGTTATATATTACAATAACGTATATAAAAATATTTGCATATCTTACAGTACTTGCTGTAAAATAAATAAATGATAAGTCCTTAAAATAGCTTTCAATGTTAGTAAATATTCACCTCTCATTTAGTTTCAAACCTGTCTACGGATGATTTTAATCATTATGGTTTGTCAAGTTAAAAGAGGAATAAACATTTAACAAATAACATGCTGAACTGTTCCCCATTCATATTGAACATTTCTTTGTAAGTTTAAATGTGCTTCTCAAATAGGAGAGGGAGTTTTTTTTTTTCCCTCATGGTGAATTTCTCTATTGTTTCTTGTTGCTGTACTGTGTGCACAATATGAAGGATTCTCTCTTTTGGGCCACTCCTGTGATTTTTAATTAAATAAGGGTCATGTGTATAGTCCACCTCCCACGTTTAAAGGAATTTAATCTGGAGTCAAGACACAAGTGTGTGTATGTATGTGTGTGTGTGCGTCCCTCAGTCTCAGCCATGTCACTCATAGCCGTGACCCACCGTACCCCAGGGCTGTGCGGGTCGGTGTGAATGGAGCCGCGTGTGTGTGTGTGTGTGTGTGTGTGAGATTGAAAGTGAGACAGACTTGCACCTGCACCCTTAATAAATGTAGTCAAGCAGCCTGGACATCTCTCTTATTCCCCCTGTGTGTGTGTCGTGCACACAAACACACATTTGCTGATTTTTACTGGTCTCCATTATAGCCATTATATCAGATATGGCACGTTATTGGTTGAAAAATTAGACTTTTAGCATATATTCACCCTAATTTAGTTTCTGTCTAGTTGTTTCTCTTCCGTAGAACACAAAAAGAGAAATTTTAAAGAATGTTCACACTGCTTTTTTCCATACAATAGAAGTGAATGGGGCTGTCAAGCTGCAAAAATGACAAAATAGCACAATAAGATACCAGTTAATAGTGTGCTGTATTCCAGGTGTTCTGAATTTATATGTTAACTTTCGCGACCAAACCGAAATTTAAGGTGATGATTGTATAAATGTTTTTAATATAAGCACCTAAATGCTGAGATGTGTGCTATTTTTAGAAATCTTGTAGCATTGTGCAATAAAATTGCAGCTTTTAAAGATTTATGTTCATAACGTCGGTGTAAAGATTTAATTAAAAGGCAAAAACTAGGCAATTATTTCAGTTTTATGCTGACGCCATTACCATAGAGACCCGCGTCATGTCAGACCCCCCCTCGTACACAACTACACTCCATTTAGCCTGTAGTTTATGCTGATCAATGGTTGGCAATTACAGCTCAAACCTTTTGAAAACCTTTCGAGTGAGAGAGACACTGAGAGAGAGAGACAGAGAGAGTATTATTGAAAAGTCCTGAACAAATACTGTGTAATTGGCTCGGGCCAACAGGGTAATTGGCTTGTTCAAAGTGGGGAAAAAAAAGAAAGCGGAACCCATAGAGGAGAAAGTCAGGGGAAATGTTAATATTGCACTATTGCTTAAAAATTATGATGACTTCAGCAGCAAGCAGAGGTAAGGTGAGAGTGGATGGAGTGTCGACTTCAGACAGCAGCAGGTAAATAAGCATATCATTAACAAAGGATTGTTAGCGTGTATTTTTTCTCAGGGGCTAATGTATTCAAAGAGGTGAGCGGAGTGGAGGAAGAAAGGCAGTTTTGCGCTGAAGTGTCACTATTGGAGTGGAGGAATAAAGGACTAAGTAATATCGCGCTGAATAAGGGCTTCTGCTCTCTCCGGAGGTCAGGGCCTCCCTGGTGGCCGGGTACGAGTGGGGGGGTGTGATAGCGGGCCGTGCCACAAAATAATTAGTTAACACTGGATAAACAAAGAGAGGCTCATACACAAACACACACAAACTATGCACTTGCACAAAAAACACAGCTTACACTGCCAACGAAACGACAAACTATCGCACAACCTCGTAGACAGTGTAACACTGTTCAGATATATCTGAACATTTTCCTAGCTACATTGCAAAAAGTCATTTTCTTGATCAGTATTCTTTTTTTTGTTATTTTCCCATAAAATATTGAAATATCAAAACAAGATAAATATATTTGAGAGCTGAACTTTGGGAGATATTTGGAAAACAAAAGAAAAATACAGATTAAAATACAGATACAGATTAAGAAATAAAAAGTATGTATGTATGTATGTATGTGTGTGTATATACAAATATAGGATATAAATATATACTGTAATGTATAGGATATAAATGAGAACATACAGTAGACTTTTTAAAGCTATTTTTGCAGTTTTTATTTATGGATAATGTCTGTCTTTGAGGGCGGTTTTGTCAAAAATAGCTAACTTTTGGGGTCAGTTTTGTCCGTAAAGCATAGATAAGCAAATACGCACACTCCAAACCCTCAACCACAAATGTCCTGGTCTCTCGTCAGACCTGCACACGCATGCACACCTCTCATTCATTCGAAGCCGGCTGCACGTATTAAAGAGAAGGAGAGAAAGGGAGAAAAAAGGGAGACAGGGGAGGCTGTATTAGTTTTGACCTCCTCTGGGTGAGCTGAGAAAAAGAGAGATTTGATTAAATGGATGCCCAGGGGTCATGACCCTGTCTAAACACACTGCAGCCCTCAGCATTAATCAAATAATCCTCCAGAAATGTTGACCAGCGCGACACTCCCCACCTTCCCCATGCATATACACAACCTGGGGATTTAAGAGTCTCTGTGTGTGTGCGCAAGTGTAAACAGCAGCCTTGGTCTAAAAAAATACCACTGATTTATGCCACCTATTTTTCACACAGTCACACCTTCCCTAAAGAAGGACTCTATATTATATGAGGGGAAAATGAGGAAACTTAAGCATAAAGTAGTGTGTTTGTAGTTATCATCTTCATAGAAACGCACATGTTAACTCGTATCTTATCTCACGAGAGGAAAAAAGAGAGAACGATATATAGGGATGCAACCAAAATGTCAAGATTAGGGAGCACCAATAATGAAAAAAAAATTTCCTTGTTTGAAAGACACTGGTCCAAACATAGCCATACACGCCACCAGCAAAACCTAAAACTGGCCAACCAGGGTAGTCTTGCTGATTATAGTAGTTAATGGTGTGGACCCCAACTTACCAGCATCCTATCCTGGTGACCAGCATCCAAAACCAAGCAGCAACATCTCAAGATAAAAGAGACAATGTTAGACTACATATTCTGAAAAGGAGATGGACATAGGTCATCGTGTGCTAGTCACACAATAGGAATTAGCCAGGCCAAAAATGCGTCCTGATTCTTTTCGCCACTGAGTGGCTTCTGACAATGGATGCTGTCTGCCTGCCGCAGGCCAACAGAAATTAGAGCAAAGACCAGCACTGTCAAGTGTCAGAGCGAGAGAGCCGGACCTTTTGTGATGTTTCCAGTGAGATTAGGGAAAGTGCGCTTCATTGAGACCTCGGATTTATCAGTAATTATCACGCCGCTGCTTCCACACAAACCTAAGCCTTCTGGGGGCGAATGGGGGTGGCGACTCGCTCCCCATTGCATTTTATTTTCATTAATCATAGACATGTGAAGTCTTAACTAAGCCCCCCCGATGCTGGCGGACTATTGGCATTCTCACTGACTGGACCCAAGTATGCGACACAAAAAACGGCGGGGCGGTATGCATGAGAATATTGTCTGTCCGAATAGCTGCCCCATTGGTGTGCATTCATTCTTCTTTTATTTGGACGCAGGAACCGGGGAAGGGGGGGCTGTAGTTAGAAGGGCTAATGTGGGTGAATTACGAGGGAAAACCTCTGCAGCTGAAGGCCTGAGAGAGAATGGAAGTCAAGGGGAGAATAATGGCTGGTGTGACAGTCACGCCTGGGGCAATTCGTCTGTCCTCTGTGCATGCCGCTCACTAAACAGTTAAAGATTCACGAGAGGAAGGTGAGCGCGTGTGTGCGTAACAGCTCCCTGGGTAATAGGACTACGGCGCAATCGCTGGAACAACAAGGTTATTCTTCAGGACGTTATTATGACATCTGTGTGCTAGTTAAACAGCTTGCGAATATGCTGATAAAACTGGGAGCTAATTTACAGTGCCATAAAGCCAACTTCACCTTCAGTTATTATCTGAAAATATTTATTACGCACTGTTAAAAAGTCTGAAATTAAATGCTTTATGGCCATTTATTCACAAACGTAAAGCAAGCAGTGGCCCCTACGGTTATTACGAGACTGCTGTTTGTTAAAAACAAACTGGAATAATATAGATAAGAGCATGGTGCGAGGGAAGGGAAATTTCTGCGCTCTTGGGTAAACACGGGCTGCAGAATCAATTCACTAATCTGTCCATTCTCTCTGATTGAGGCCCGGTGCAGGAAACGCAACGTGTTCACCCTTTTCCTGTCTAACCTTTTCTCCTTTCCAGCACTCCGTTTTGAAATTTATATATAGAGTGAAGGCGGTTGTGAAAGTCTGAGGTCATTTATGTTCTCTTAGCAGAGGCTTGAGTACTGACTAAGAACCTCCAGCTATGTGAAGCAAAGGTACATTTTACTGTAGGCCAACCTGTTGCTTCCTTCGTAAATCATCCCTTTCCACTCGTCATCTTTTTAGAAACCATAAGGCTACTCCACATTATCGTCAAACTCTACAAAGTTCTCTTCACTGAAGATACGGCTTAAAACACTAATTAAAAACACAAGTGGTGCAAATTGAAAGCGATACGAGAGATACCCCTTTGATATTTGCAGATATCAGTTAGTTCTGCTTGCATAAGCTCGCAAAAAACAGTGCGCCGACTTCTATCTCTGCTTGACAGAGTTTCCTACGAAAGAACATAGTTTCCCCGAACGCGTGCGAGGGGGAGAGTGAGACTTCTGTGAAAGACAAGAGAGATTATGCTAATCAGAGTGCTTTTTGATTCTACGTCCCCGGAGGTTACTCCCGCAATGGTTATTTACTTATCGCGCCATCCAGATAACTGGGCAAGATAATGGCCCCCACTACATATCACTGGCTTCATTTCACCACTAATCCTCTTCCCCTCCAGAGTCGATTCCTCCTTTGCCCAAGTAATGAGCTGTAAAATTTAATAATTCACTTTTTCCTCCTTGTCTGGAGTCAATCCTGAGTAAGGTTTGATCGGAGAAGTTAGTGGGTACAAGTCTTAAACCTGCACCAATGCCGATTGATGAGGAATGCAAATTGTTTTAGGTTACAAACTGGATAGGCTTTTTTTTCTCCCCTTTGCAAGCTTTCTAACTACTCTTGGATCTCCTTAGAAGACCATATCGCAAGTATATGTTTTCTCGCAATGTTTTCTCTGCTGGCCGCTTTTGTTATCGGATGTTTCCGTGTTTTGTTGTGCAGTTAAGAACTACTGCTTAAAGCAGATGTTAATGCAAAAGCCAAGCCAAACTCTTGCCCCCGGTTTCACAGACAAGGTTCAAGTCTAATCGGCTAGTCCCAGACTAAAATGCATGCTTTGAGCTTTTTTAACTGAAACTTGCAACTTGCACTGACATATCTTAAAATACGTCAGTGCCAACCATGTTTTTTTCTAAGGCACATTTATAAAAGCTACATAAATGTTCTAATTAAACTAAAGGCTAATCCTGGCTTAATCTAAGCCCTATCTGTGAAACCAGGCCTTGTTGTTTTTTTCAAAAATGTTACCTGGTGACACCCCTGGTTACCTGGTGACACCCCTTTTTTACCTGGTGACCTTTCCAAAGTAAGGTTTGATCACTGACTTGCACCAATGGCACTTCAGGGGAAATGCTAGTTGTTAGATGTTGTAAACTGGACATTGATAGTCGAGGCTTGTGGATGTATGTTGACTTGTATGTGTACAAAGGTTTTTAATTTGTGAGTTTGATTTGTACAGCCTTTTTTGTTTGATCCTGTTGCCTGGGACCAAGCAGAGCTGTTATGGTCTAATCTGACAGTGGGATATCTGGCTTGTGATATATAGTTGATGTCTCTTTGAATGGTTCCTTCTGGCGTATGAGCTCTTGTTTGTTTGCTAGTGGGATTCAGATCCTCTTTCCAGGTCCATAAACTGATTCTCGCAGGGAGGAGTCATACCGAGGGATGAGAGGTTATATTAAAAGAACTGATGTTTTATCCTTCTATCTCTCCTCTCCTCTGCAAACTTTCCCCCACCTTCACCCCAGTTGTTTAGGCTAAATGGATACCTGTAATTCATCTTTGCACTTTGTGTCAAGAGCGTTTATGTGGATTCTGAGTGTTTCTCCTTTCTCTCTCGCTCTACCCCCCTATTCTCGGCTCTCATTCCAGCTTCTGATCCCAGACAATGAAAACAATAGATGGGAGCCTCTCATTCGCTCGTCTCTTTTCCCACACCCCACCATTCCCATTTCATGCTCTGCCTGTCGGGACTCTTTTGTGGACGGCATTAATTCCGGCCACGCTGGATAAACTTTCAGCAAAAACAATACAGTCTTGTATTTGTTTATTTATTCGTTTAGTCATCCTCGGCTCTACGACCATCTGCCTAGTGTATTAGCATACACAAAAAAGATTCTTTCTAACTTTCATTCCCATTAGTATTACATATAATGCCCTCAGTTTGAGAACAAGCCATTTAGTTTTGGCGTTTCGACTCACAGGGTCATTTTTGAGGGGTTGCGTAGGAAGGAGTGACATCAGTAGCTTTTGTGGTGCTCACCATAGCCATAGAGCCGTAAATTCCACCCAGAGGTCCACCCTTGTGTTCGGATCGCTCAGAGCTGAGGGAAATGGGCTGGAAAAAAGTCTGTTATCCCAGCAGTGGCAGTATAGTTACAAAAGGATGTTTATATGGCTGGCCCTGTTGATATTAGATTAAAATAATGGAATTTGACCATCTTATGGAGCCATTTCTGGACTGCATTAGGAACAGACTTAGATTACTGCACAGAATACATTCTTTTTGTTGAATGTTAAAATGTGCCAAATGCACAACTTGTAGGTGATGTATGATTTTTTTTTTAAATACTTTCTCCTATCCTGTATTAATGTGCAGAGACAAGTAATGTGTTGGGTGATTGACCTGAAAAGAGTAAAAACTGTTTATTAAACCAGCTTTACAGTGATTCAATGACGCAAACAAAGTTTCTTTTGGCTGTACAGCAGCTCTAAAAGAGAATAGTGTCATTGTTGAGGTGGACGTCAGTTCAGTGTTGATTCAGTTTCATTGAAAAGATCAATTAAATTAGTAATTTCATCTATAAAACAGTTCCGCAGAAAACAGTGATGTCAACATCTAGCTCAGTTCAGTTCTCATCCAATAGTGTCAGTGCAGTCAAATCAATAATATTGTTGACTATTATAATATTTTTTCTTTTTTTAATTTCACCTACTTTTACCACAAACTTTTCAAAAAGACTGGGTTTAAAGGGATAGTTCACCCAAAAATGAAAATTAGCCCATGATTTACTCGCCCTCAAGCCGTCCTAGGTGTATATGACATTCTTCTTTCAGATGAATACAATCAGAGTTATATAAAAAATGTCCTGGCCCTTCCAAGCTTTATAATGGCAGCCCAAAATTGAAGACCAAAATAGTGCATCCATCCATAAAAGTACTCCACACGGCTCCGGGGGGTTAATAAAGGCCTTCTGAAGATAATCAATGGGTTTGTGTAAGAAAAATATCTGGCGGACCGCCTTCCCTATTTAACTTACAAAGAAAGAGCAACGCCTCTCGCAGTCCAAAACACTTAAGCTGCTTCCGACATCAGCGGTCTGCCGGAAGCTAGATATTTTACTTTATAACGTGTTAAATATGAATATTTTTCTTACAAAAACCCATCGATTCGATTCAGGATAATGGATGGATACACTTTTTTGGGCTTCAAATTTTGGGCAGCCATTCACTGCCATTATAATGCTTGGAAGGACATTTTTTTAATGTAACTCTGATTGTATTCATCTGAAAGAAGAATGTCATATACACCTAGGATGACTTGAGGGTGAGGAAATCATGGGGTAATATATAAACATTTTAGTTGTGTTATCTGTATTTAGCATGAATCTAATACAGTATAATAAATCATTTACTGGTTATGTAATTAAAGATTTATCATTCTTACATTCACTGCAGTAACTTTTATATGTTGCTAACTACTTTTCCAAAAAGATAATTGTGCTGTTACTTTATGAGTAGCCTGTGGCTAGCAAACAATTACAAAGTAGCTTTCCCGACACTGATAAAGCAAATACCCCACAGTTTGGTCCTAACCTTTTAAGAACATCACAAGGCATTGTGAGTTTCCAGTCAGCGCCTTATTCAGCATCCCTTTGCGCTGCTAAAACGCAGCTGATGGCCGCCTCAATAATTCACGACTCTTTCTGTGTTTGGTCATCATTTTCATAGGTGCCTGTCTTCTGGGCTGTTTTCAACTGCTCCATCATGTTAGTATGAATAATACATGTAGTATTATTTTACATAGGTGTTAAGTTACAGAGGGGCCGTGCTGATGTCCTTGAGCTATAATAGGGTGGGACACATACAAAACAGTGACGTGCCCCAGAGGACAGGGCAATTGTCATTGATACGAGGCACACAGGTGGATGTTTTCAAGCTACTTGGAGCATTGGAAAATGCCTATGAGGCAACCGTCTTGCTTTTAATTAAAAAAAAAAAAAATAAATCCGGTGCATAATGACAAAATCAGCTCTGTTATTGTCGCTATTTTCATAGACACGCCAATATTGTTATTGTTAACTATGACATGCTTTGTTAAATTATTGAATGCTTTAGAGGTATTTTTCATTGTAGCTTCATGCTAAATAATAAATTAACTAATGTTAACTAATGGAAACTTATTGTAAAGTGCTACCAAATTGTGTTAAATTATAAGATATGCCGATTAATTAAATTAATCTCAATTAATTGCATGTATCAATATTTGCTGAAAAACCCCTGTAGCAAGGTTCATTGATGAGGGAAGAAGGCGGGAAGCGGCAAACGATCAACATACTTTATAAAATAAACACAAAATGTAAGTAAAGCGGCAGCGACTTTCGGATAACTGCTGCACAAACATAAACAAAACACAATGTAAAGTCCAGGCCTGGTCCTCTCTCGTCTTGCAGTGTCACTCCTTTTATCCTCTCGGATCTCCTTCTGTGAGACTCGAGCCCGGTGTGGCACAGGTAACGCTCCGTTCCGTTCCCACGGCCACACCCTGCTTACCACACCCCCATCGCCCCTCACAGGCCGGGGGGCACCCACGACTGCGCTCTACTCATCCCCTTGCCTCCGGGGGGGGCTAGTCACGGCGGCTGCAGCACCTGGGGATAAGGAGACAGAAGGATTGTGTAAACTCCTCCGCGATGCCTGGCAGTGGCGCTGGATATCCCTTGGTGGACGGTGCTCTAGCTCATCCGACACTTGGTGGATGGAGACGGCTCCTCTGTGTTCGGGCAGCTGGCAGCGAGCCCCCCATTCCCTGCTCCTCCCTATCAAGGCAGACAGCAGCATGCTTTTTGGGCGGTAAATGCCGCAAATACCAGTAAATTGATGAGCGCAAACCTTAGTAAATCACATCGCATGATTCATTTAAATACTCTCCTCCCATAAATGTTGCATCTGAAAGGGAAACTCCTACAAATGCATATGCAATAAGGTCAGCCGCAAAAATAACTCTGTTCATGCCTTTTCAGCACTAATTTTTTTATTAAATCCTGACAGTTGTTTTTTAACGCCAAAAGGCGCTGGCGCAAGCTGTTAGTAAATATGTCTTTATGTCGGCAGACTCCGCTCAGTTAGATGGCTCTGCGGATTACCGACAGCGGCTAGGACTCTTTGACAGCACGCTCCTCCTTCCTCCCGGCTTCGGCACCAATGTTGTAAGATTCGCAGGAAGGAGGAGGCAGGAGGCAGGAACCGGCGCACGTTTTACATAATACTTTAATCATAAAACAAACAAACACAAAACGAAACAAGTAGTCACTCTTCCTTTTATCTTCCCGGATCTCCTCCGTAAGACTTGAAACCGGTGTGGCATTGCTCATTAGCAATCGTGCCATCGGCCTTGCTCTGTTCCCACGGCTCTCGGCCTCGCCCTGCTTGCCACAGCCCCCAATTTTAGATAATTGTAGACAATAATTGCATAATTTTTTTTATATAATTAATCTCATGAAACAAAATTTTAAAGTACTAAAACAATGTATATTTTTAATATAAAAAAAGGTACAAAATAACAAGAGAGATGCAGTCATGGGCATTGATGTAGCAGGTGTACAGTTGATCTATATCAACATCCCCTGCCTGCTTGTCCGTCTGTCCTGTCCTGTTCTGTCTGGTCTCTTTCTTCGCCGTACCGCTGTGTCCCGCTGACCCCTCTGTGGCCCTTTTCATTACTGGCATTCCAACAATGTATTTGTGTAAAAAGGAATCAATTAAATTCAAATCTCTCTGAAAGCAGGCTTTGCTAGAAAAACATGGGCCGGTCAATGTTTAGATTGTGCAGCCACTGCATCTTTTTTCGCTTTCTTTTCTTCGGCTCTGTTCCTACATGTTCAGGTTGTTCTTTTCTTAATATTTTTTTTAATAAATGCAATACAAAAAGCCTACAGCCTTAATTGTTTTAAACAAAAGCGCAACACAGTCAGACAACAATCATCTCTATTTTCTTTTCATATCGCATCGTTGTTTTTCTTTTCCTCCTTGGCCTCGTGTTCAGGGATGACCTCGGGTCGTGCTCGCTGAGTAATCCATGCATGTTTGCAGACCGAAATCATTTTGTAATAAGGAAAAAATCCCAGTAAACAGAGATGTAAAAGTTTGGCCACGAAAGGGAGTCAGGAAATCTCAAGGCTTTTGATTTCTTGGAGTTTTCTTGCTAGCGGGACGAGGGTTAGCAGAGGGATGGGAGGCATGGAGGAAAAGGAGGGGTGTTGTTTTCCTAATCCATTTGTCCCATTCCTTTGGAAGTGTTTGGAGTGAAAACCATCTTTGTGTTTTTGACATGCTGAGTTTCAAAGTGAATCGAACCACATGCTTATTGTAAGGTCATCAGCAGAGCACAAGATCAGAAGAAAAAGTTTGGTTAGTTACCCACAATTTTAAAGGAGAAGTATGTAATTTTTGTTCTTAAAATTTGTTGAAATACTTTTAGTTTTACATGTAGTTTGTCAAACATGTAGTTTGTCCAAACAATGGAAGTCAGAGTGAGTTCATTAATTTTACAGTTCGTTTGGTGATGCTAGTGGCGCAGAAACGGCACATTTCAAATTTAATTCCAAAGTAGATATTGTTGTTACGATAGTCCTATTTGACGAAATACCTGAAAGAGTGCCAGTGCAGAACATGTCAAATTACCAGGTCGGTGACTTGAAAAGACACCTCAGAAACGTCTCTCATATGCTCGGCGGCTGTCACTGTAATTTAGAACAAAGGTGTATGAATGTTAATTGATTTTCTATTTATGGCAGATGTCAAGTACTATTTATAATGAAATTTCACAAGCTAAAACTCGCGAAAGAAGCCACGTCGAGAGCCTCGTTCTCTCCTGCAGGACCGAAGCTGTGGATTTCATTAACAGCCTTACACCGCTACGGTTTGATTCTTCACAGGCTCGAGGAAGTTAACGGAGTCAACAAGATATCGCATTGTAGGGAGAGAACATGAATGGACTTCATCTCCCAGATATCCCCAACCCAAACATGGGAGAGTGCTGTCCTCCATCCCTCTCCCCGTGTGTCCTTTCAACCACCCCTCTTAACATTTTTCCTTCTATCTATCTCTCTTTCCCTCCCTCTATCTCTCCTGTGGCTTGTGCAGATAATGAGACAATGGCGCTCCAGTGTTCTTGTAAGCCCCTGTAAACATGGAGCTGCGAGGAGTTCAAAGGATTTGTTAAATTATTGACATTTAATTGGAGGTGCTTTTGTGCCGGTCCGCAGCTCAAATGCTATTCGCCGGCCTGGGTGTCGCCATGGCAGCTAATGAGCACAACATCCATTCAGGCAGTCAGGGGCCGAGGTAGGGGCCTCCAGGGTCTCAAATACTTTCATTGTGTCACACAAGTGCTCCTGGACACGGATGAAACAGGGAGGCATTTTCACTTTTTTTCTGGAGGGGAAGAAAGAAGGATGGAAGTGGTATTAGTGATATGTTGTGAATTGAAGAGGGTAAAAGAGAAATACGATTGAATCGGACGACAGGCCGATACCCAGAAGAACGTTATTGCTCTTTCATAGCTCATGAGTCTTGTTTTTGGTTCTGTTTCATCATCTGGCTAAGTTGTTTCTACTTGAGAAAAATAAAATGGATCCAATTAGACCAATCTACCTTTTTATGTAACCGATAAAAAAAAAAAAAAAAAAGTTATGATAGTTATAAAAAATTATAAAAAGTTATGATCCGTCTTGAAGAAAAAACTTTTAAGGCTAGTCTAAGAATATTCATTCTTATTCAACCGACCCCAGGTTTTATTTTAGACCCACTTTTCAAATTGTCTTTAACTGCTATGCAGTTAAACATGTTTATTTAAAAAAATAATAATAATAATTTATTTATTTTTATGACCCAATTTTTAACCCGATTTTAACCCGTCTTTAACTACTATACACTATAACTTAAATAATCTGATACAATGTACATACATGTTTTTACTTTTTTACTTTTATAAAAAAAAAAAGAAAAAAAAAACTTGCATGCGGTTACATCTGTAATGAATTTCTATACTGTTGACTTGCCCTTTAACCCACCCTTAATTCTAACCAGACCACCAAACCTGTCCCTAACCTTACCCATAACCCATAGCAGAAAAAGTGTTTTGTAATACAACATGAACACAATAAGTACATTGTGAGTACATTTTGACATAAGTACATACTGGTAGTAGTTAAAGACACCTAATATAAAGTGGGACCTTATTTATTGTTTGTGCTTGTCATTACTGCATTATGTATCCTAAATGTTTTTTTCAGACGGAAGTCGCTGGAGGCTGTCTAGCGCACACCTTGAACACACTCTCAGCATCCGTCTTCAGATGCAGAACATGCACTACACTCGTCCCTCTCTGAATGCCCCCCCATCGTCTCTTTCTGCCCCCCCCAAACCACTGCCTGCCCACCATGACCTTGCGGCGAGCGTCGTGCAAACGTGCCGATAATGCTGTTTACATAGTCTTTAAGTGGGATGACATTACACTGGGGCACATGGCTTGGCAACCCTCAGTGGCAAAGAAGAGCTCATTTGCATAAGCCCTGTCTATGCTAAAAAAGAAAAGAGGGATGAAAGAATGAAAAGAAGAAAACGTGTGCTCGTTTGTGTGGGGAATGGTAATTGAATTGAGCCGAGGTAGAGGACAGGAACGTGAGGGCAAAGATGACGCTGTGGCAATGCGTTCAACCATCTCAGGGTTATATATATATAGTGTGTGTGCGTGTGCGTGTGCGTGTGTTTGTATATGTATATAGAGTTTTTAATTGTATGTTTTACAAACATACAAATTACATGCAGTATTTCATATTTCAATGTGATAGTGTAATGCAATGTAATATTGCTTCATAAACAGAAACAAAACTGTGTATATAATTTTACAGTGTGTTTGAGTCAATTCTCAGCCATTTGAACTTGGTCCTTAGTAAGGCTTTTACTATGTGTGCTGCCTTTTTTACTGGCCATAGAGCTCTGATCCGAAGGTTTAACGTGCTGTTTGCATGGAAGCACTTGTATAACCCTACTGTAAAGTTAAAGAACAGGTTATATTCTCAGCTTCATCCTCCAGGACAGCAATGATAGAGAACCCTAATGATAAAGCTTTACGGTCAAGTTTAAAATCGACACTAATATAATATTGCTTGATCAGGCTGGGATATCCCACTGCTAACTGGCGAGTAACCAGCAGGGGTGAATTAGGAACAGCCTGAGGTTTTTTAGGGCAGTCTTGATGCAGAGCTTTCCAGTTGTTGGCCACATGTGGAACCACTCTGGTGCGTGTAAGACTCTTGCTCTGCTTTCAGTTTATGCCCTTGCTCAATGATTGATAGTTTTGAATTGGATCAAATATGTTTAAATGCATTAAAGAATTCTGGGGTTAGAGGAAGTGACAAAATGGGGCCTCACGTGTCATCACTTATGAGACAAAAGCTTGCCGCTGTTTGCGGTTTTTCGTAAGAGTTTTTGTCAGGCTGGTAGTTTTTTTTTGTTGTTTTTTTTTTTTTTTTTTTTTTTCACATTTCACATTCACATTTTGCATTCATCCATTTCTGAATACAAATTACATAATGAAAATTGTAGTTAGTAACGTAATCTATTACATTACACATTTTAGGTAATATAATCGGATTACTTTTGACCCAACTCATTCATCACAATGATTTGAATAGAATAATCTTGTAACATTGATATAGAAATGCAAAGCGAAAGAGAACTTATTCCGCTCTTTGTTAAAAACGTGAAGTGCATTAAACTGGGGTTTGAGTAGGAACTGCAGGAGGTTGGTAAATTGATGTAAATCAATTATATTTACTGTATTATATATTTACTTGTTTTGTTTGTTGCATGGGGAAATCTTTCACCTTTTCACCATATGAATTTTTCAATGAAAATTTCTGAAATGACTGAATTTCACCCGCTTAAATTATTACCCCACCTTCATTTAAAAAATTAAGATACACTTGTATTGAATTTCTAATCATTTTCAGTTGATAAAAATTATTAGTAGTTGTATAGTAATTATATTATAAATGTATAATTATATCATTTTCAGTAGTATCTGTAAATTATGTAAGGCATAATGCACAGTCAGCAGATCATGTTTGCAATAATGACTGTACATTATCTCACTTATTATACATCTACTTGACAAATAAATTGACATGAAATATTGATTTGATGAAATTATTTGATTAAGTGAGAGGAAAAGCTCTGAGAGACACAGTGTAGAAGACTGGCTGCCAGGGACAGCAGTCAGATGTACAGTTCAGTGGCCATTTTGCAAAAATATTTGACCACAAAATGAAATAAGTAATCAAGTCCTGCAAAAAGTCATGTAATAAAGCTATAATGTAAATACATAAAGGGCATTTAACAGGCTCAAGCTCATGAACACATGATTCAAGGTGGTTCTGGCGTTTTTACAACTGGGGACTTAATTAAAAATAAATAAGTTAAGTAATTAAATTATTTTAGTTGAAAAGGTACATTTAAACATGAAGCAGCATAAATTAATTTTAGCAGAAGTTACAGTTGCACTTTAATTGAATATTGCAATTTTGAGGGGAAGGGGGGGGGGAAGATATAGACATAAACACAACAAAATTCCTAAAACTTTAAAGTTCACCCAAAAATGAAATAAAAAAAAAATTGTCAATTACCCATCCTCATGATGTTCCAAACCGTACGACTTGATCGTTCAAATTAAGATCTTTTTGATGAAATCTGAGAGCTTTCTGTCCATCCATTGACAGCTACTCAACGGACACTTTCAAGCACCAGAAGGGTAGTAAAGTAATCCATGCGACTTTAGTGGTTTAACCTCAATTTTATGAAGCGACTTGAGTGCTTTGTTTGTGCAAAGAAACATAATTTACCAATTTATTTACAGAATATGAATCAACGCGCGTTCACGAGAGCAAGACAATGAACACGTGTTGTGTTGACGCGAGAGCAGAAGTTGTTGAGTGAACAAGCATTGGATATTAATATTTTGTAAATAAAGTGGTTTTGGGCTAACAAGACACTCGTCGCTTCATAAAATTCAGGATTACGTCGATAATGTCTTTACTACCTTTCTGGGCCTTAAAACTGGTAGTTGCGTAGCTGTCAATGGAGGGACAGATATTCATTCAAAATATCTTCATTTGTGTTCCGAACAAAGGTCTTAGGGAATTGGAACGACATAGGGTGAGTAATTGATGACAGAATGTTCATTTTTGGGAGAACTGTCCCTTTAACTTAAATGAAAACTAATTCACACTATTAATAAAAACTATAATAGTATTTTAATGATACTAAAATAACACTCAACTCAGCAAAATACTGGTTTTCATGTCAATGACAAAGTTGAGGGCTGTCACAACCCTGTACGCACACCTTGGCTAGTAAACTTTTTAGTTTCGTCGCCAGACTGATATACTTTATTATATAGAAGATATACTTATATCTTTATATATATATATATAATATACATACACACACACACACTTTTATGCTTGATATGATAATCAAGCACTATTTAATGATAGAACTTTAGTCATTAGAACTGTTGGTAACCATGTATGAATGCATATTTGTCATTTAACTGAACTTTGGACTGGTGGTGGTGCTTAAGATATTGTTGGTCATTTCAGTGTTTCTGTAAAAAAATAGATAATAGTAATTATATTATATTATTAAAATATAATAATAATAATATTCATTCTACTACTAATAACAATATACAACGCACTAAGGACTGATGGGCTGCTGGGTTCATGAATATTAATCACGTTGACAGCATTCGCTCAAACTGATTTGATGAAATCAAAACAAGGACAGGAAAAGATGAGCGCCTGCCAATGAGATTGCCGTTTACGCATTACCAGAAATAGTCCTGTCCACTACCGGAAAAAAACGATATCTTCTGATTGTTCTTAAAAGCTGAATAATTCTAAATGAACTCTGGTATTTTGACAGGAAAATACAACAAAGAATATTGTTAACATGCGCCAAAGCGACAGCGAGTTGTGTGCCTTCACACTAGAGTTTACGGTACGTCAGATGAACTGATTTGAAATCGTATAGATCGCTTGACGAGAGCAAAACTCGGTGCGCTCAGTCAGAGTGTTAGGACACGGCTCAGTCAGTGAGTAAAAATATATCTATGCTAAATATATACTTAGCATCTAATACACCCACTGGTGAGTAAAATCTGAGAATTTATGATAGATATTATGTAGTTGCCCAGAGTGAAGATTTGCTCGCATATGCGAGTGATTTACTCACATTGTAGAGGGTTGTGTCAACACATTTTTAAGCTGCTGGTCTATCTTAGACACTTTAGACATCATGATGTCTTTGCCGCTTCATCGTGCCTTGTTGTTTTTCAGCGTATCACTCACCATCATAAGTGCAGCATTTTACAGACAACATGCTGAAGTCTGTTTCATTATGTTGCGCTCTGTCTCACTGTTTTTGTCCTGTGTGTACACCCCCTCATTCTTTCACACATCTGCTCTCTCAACAGCAGCTCTAAACCGAATTGACAGCGTAAATGCTACATTGGCTCGACTGGATATGTGAACTCGGCCGAACATCTCTCTCGCCGACCTTGTGTGTATTTGAAGCTAAAACGTCAAGGCCAACTCAGTTCCTTACGCTCTTATCTGGTTATGCTCAGCGTGTTAAGTTGACGTCTTGAGATCTGAAGCTTTTGAAGCGCAGAAGATCTGCCCTGTTTTTCAGCGTCGTGATAAAATCTCTGTCGTTGATTGATGCCATTCTAAACGTTGCTTTTTAAGAGATGGCCGCTTCTTCTTTTGAGCGATCCACTGTGAAGATTGCGCTGATAAGTCATTCCGCTAATTGCTATGAAATTAGACTTTGCCATCTAAGCTGTAATTACTTGAAACTTACTTTATATTCCTCTCCAGTTTACACCTCTCGCCCACTCAACCTCCTTCATCTGCGTCTCCACACCTCCCTGTACACCACTGAAAGTCTGACATCTCTCTCTCCCGCAGCCACGTTCATGCAGCTGGCCGTAGTGCTGAAGCGGCACTTTGAAAACCCAGTGCACACAGCAGTCGTTGTAGCCGGAACGTTTATCGGATTGCGAGGGAGTGCCCTTGCGGGGACAGCGGCAGCGGTGCGGGCGAGATCCTGTCGATCAATGCGGCTCTGCATTTGCATTACAGTGCACGGTTAACTACAGATCTGAGCATCGATCCCATGTGCTAAAATGCACTTTACTAAGCTAGGTGGAGAGGAACGAGAGCAGGAAGGGAGGAGAAAGAGCGGATCTGGATAGATGGCTTAAAGCCAGTTATAGGCCTTCGAAAGCTTTCGAAATCCTTGGCGTTCTGATGTCAGAAATTAACATGACCTACTGAAGACGCATCTTTTTTGTCAACACTTGACCCATTAATACTAACACTAACTAGTGCTAGACTAACTGGGACATGCAAATTGTTGCCCTGTTGTAAGTTTGATTGCTTCTCTTGCTCTCCTCATTTGTCACTTTGGATAAAAGCATCTGCTAAATGATTGAGTCACAATGAGCAAAGTTATTATTTTCACATTCTCTATTAAAAAACCTTGAAAATTATGTATGATTTTATTGGAATCAGGCAAAAATTACTGAGCTGTTTGAAGTCGATAGAGTTAGCAAAGTCAACTTAGAGAAAAACCGAGTTTAAGTTTTCTGAAGGTTCCAAAACAAAATCACCTAGCAACCATACCTTCAAATCCCTGGTAATAACACCAAATTTGGCACACACACCAAGTCAAAACCAAATATCTATTGGAAAAAGATTCTACTTTTTTTTCCCATGATATCACGATTGTTTGATTAACATTAATGAAACCGTACCACACGGATCTAATATAATGTTACACATCAGGTGTTTTCTCCCAACAGTTAATCCAAATGTTCATGACACATAATGTTTGCGTGAATACTCGCCAAGACATACATTTTGAAATACTGTAATTCTGTAAGTGTTTGTGTATATCGTGATCACGCGCTGTGAAAGGCGTCTTTGTGCGCACACTTCGAATGTGTCAGTCAGCATGAGTAAGATCGTTTTGCTTACATCAGCATGAGTTTGAAAATCACATTTAATTGGTTCAGACTCATGCTGTCGAAAATTCAAGTTGGAATGCTGCACTTTAAAATAGCATCCAACTTGTGCTGAGGGAAAGTGGCAGTTGTCGAAGAGCCAGCAGGGAAAGTTTTCATGGACAAGGGAAAGGTACTCTTTGGAAGGTCGTTTCCAACACAAAATAAAAAATAAAAAAGGTGATTGTGACTTTTTATCTCACAATTCTCGCAAAAAAGTCAATTGCGTGATATACAGTTCATAATTGCGAGCTTAAATCTAAACGCCAGGGTACAATGCGCATGACGTAAATGTAATAATCTGCATAATATGCGAGTACTCTACATGTACAGGCAGATTTTTCAGCTCGCACATGCGCCTTGTTAATTGTTCAGCTCGCACATGCGCCTTGTTAATTGTTTTGCGCTAATTAGTTTATACACAAGGGGGCAACACTGAGCTGGCCAGACATGCATTTACTTAAGTGCATTTACACGCAACTCTAGTTTAAAGAAATTTCGGTCCCACTTTATATTAGGTGGCCTTAACTACTATGTACTTACATCAAAATATAAGTACAATGTACGTATTGTGTTTATATTGTATTGTGGTACACTTTTACTGATATTGAGGTGGGATACAGGTAAAGTTAGGGACAGGTGTGGTGGTATGGGTGCGTTTAAGGGTAGGGTTAGGTGTAAGGGTACAGTTGTAACTAACTGCTCCGAGACTCAAAGGTTGAGGATCCAAACACAGCTTTATTAAAGGGTAATCCACAATCCAAAAAAACAGGTAAAAGGTCATACACAGTCAAGCAGTCCAAACAGGCAAACAAGGCAGGAGAGACAGGCAAAAGGGTAATCCACGGAACAGGCAAGTAATCCAAGACCAAGAGACAAGAAACCAAGAAGAATGCTCAGAAATGCAGTATTACTCTTAACAAGACTTCACCGTGAATGACAAGGTGAACCTGGTTTATATAGGTAGAGGAAATTAAGTAAATGAGACACAGGTGTGAACAATGAGTGATGATGAGTCCAGGCAAAGGATTATGGGTAATGTAGTCCTTGATGGAGTGACAGTCCGGGGTGGAGTGCCCTCTGGTGGTAATCAGAGGCACTCTCACTGGTGAATCGTGACAGTAGTTAAGGCCACCTAATATAAAGTGGGTCCGACATTTTTATTGCTCATAAATTCTGGAGAGAAATAGCGGAAACAATGGACAAGGATGAAACTTATATTGCGCATGTGTCAATCGTTTGTGTTTGCGCACAGTATCGGTATTAAGGATTCCAATGTTTGAAGATATTGGCAGAAGTTTATTTTTAATAATGTCGTAATGGTTGAAGTCTGATTGTAATGGTTTGAGCAGGAAGTTTCGCTGCGGATTCTTCTGTGATTTTTGTCAGAATGTTACTTTCGTCGAAAAGAAGGTTGTTTTTAATTTCATATGCAATACTATGTGTTAACATGGTAGTCTTAAAGGCTCAGAATGGAAACAAAAGTCTGAAAAAAAATAGTTTCCACAGTTTTTTGGCACAAAAAGCTGAATTGGAACACTGGGGAAAAAAAAGATTTAAATGGAATTTTGGAAAGTATGGTGTAGATGTTTATGTATTTATAATATAATGATTAGATTTGTATAGTAAAGTGGGAAAAAGCAGGAAACCTTTTGCACACTGGATTAGTTACAAGTTAGGGTTGCAAAGTTTCCAGAAACTTTCCAGAATTTTTGGAAACTTTCCAGGATTTTTTTGAAAATTTCTGGAAATTTTCAGCTCCTTTGCAACCCTATACCAAGGTAACGACCCGCTTTCAGTGTGTGAATGTAAATGGAGAGATCAGCCAAATGAGCAGAACTCATGGACAGATAAAGACCATCATATAAGAGATATTTTAAATTTGATTAGTACGTTTTTAGTTTGTTGGCACATTTAAAAGTTAAGTTAAAAGTTGAGATAATGTTTATGAACGTGTACAGATTATGACATCACAACCAAAAGTGATGAACTGGTAGTAGGGTTTTCATGCAAAGAGGTTAGCCAATCAAGATTTTGATAAACAGAAGTCTTAAAAGTACAGTAGCTCAAAACAAATGCAAGAGACCATGAATAACATATGTGATTTTCAAGGATACTTATAATTTTCAATACTTGTTCTGGACAGAGTACAGCTTTTTATCTTGATAAAAGAAAACAGGACAGGGCTGTCAACAAGCACCCAGAATCAGCTCTGTATCCCACAATGCCTCTTGACAGTTCAGACTCACTAAATTAAAGAACACTCTTGGCAGACAAGTGCCCACGCCTGCAGAACGAGTGAGGAGAAACGGTCCTCACAAGATCCGTCATATGCACATTAATGAAAAAGATTTATTTATGTTTCTAAAAATTGGCATTAGCACTGTGCAGAATGTTAATGGACGAGAATTTGTGGGTTCGATTTTATTATTTATGTTTTTATTTATTTTGATGTGTAAAGGGTGTGGCCTTCAAAATATGTGCTGTTGTCTTATTATTATGTGTGCAAAAACTGTTCAAATGCCACAAAAAAGAGTGACAGATACATTTAAATAAAGCCAACAAGTGACATTTTAACACAAACCAATTAATCATGCCTCTGTCACCAAGTGCCAATAATTTTGCTGCAAGACTAAAATTCACATTCATTTACTCTTTCTCCGCCAGGGTTTTTAAAAAAAAAAGGTGCCAGTCACCGTCAGCATTTGATCATTTTCACGAAACCCAGAATATTGTTGTATGAATATCTGAACATGAAATATGTCAAAAGAAAGAACAGAGGAAGGCATTTTTTTTATTATAGCTTTATGCATTCTTTTTTTATCAACACTTTAAATGTTTTATTTTTTTTTATTGAACACCCACATTTTGAACAACTTTTTTTTTTCAAAGACTACAACGTTCAAAAGCAATGCTTTTATTGCATGTTTCTGCTGCTTTTTTTCATGTTTTGATCCAGAGATTCAGTACTCTTTCAGAAGTTGCGTAATAGCGCCTCCTACCATATAACAGTGAAAACCGGAAAATTCCGTCGATGGGGGGAAAGTGTTGTCTCATAAATTATGGAAAATTCCGTCAATGGCATCAGTGGAAAGAGTTAATACCATTGAACCAACAAATCAAATATCCAGTGAACTTAAAGGGGTACTTCAGCGCTGGGAAGATGAATGTGTATTTAAATTGGGTCATTTATGTAGTAGAAATGTGAAATTATTTTTGAATTTGGTGCCTTCTAGACTGAGAAAAGCCAGAAAATGTATTTTTGTCTCATGTGGATGAAAGACAACAACTCCCAGAATGCACTTGCTTCGCTGCCCTACGAGGCCACTCCCAAAGCCACGGCTACTGGATCACTGGATCACTTGCCAACCACTGCACTGCCCCTACCGTTGTTTTATAATAATAAAATAATTTAGTTCAGTTAGAGAACAGACACTACAATTAAAAACTGAACGTGTATGTTCAATATAATGTGAGTGAGCCGAGCTTACTCACGATCACAAAATGACGATATTTGCGTTATTGGAGGATTTTTTTCAGAAATAAAACGATCATTCAAATCTACTACTGGATTTATACTGATACAAAGCTTAATGCTAATCGCTGAAGTAACCCTTTGACATTTTGCATCTTATTTTGATATATTTATCATATCACATTTTTTTTTCATTTATTTTTTTTATACAGTTCCTTGCCACCATTGCCTCTGGCTTTTGGCTTGCTCAGTTGGGGACACATAAATTACAAACTACATTACCGATCTGCCCGCATTGACACTATATGATAATTGAAATTAGCTGGACAACATCACCGTTTTCACCAGAGTGGCTGTACAGCCGAATCAAATTCTGTTGCATTATTTTCCTGTTAACACTGTGAAGCTGCTTTGAAACAATTGGACTTGTAAAAAGCGCTATATAAATAAAGGTGATTTGATTTGATTTAGATCATATTTAAGGGGAAACTTAACCCAAAAATTACCTTTTCCCCCCTCATTTACCCACCCTCATGTCATTTCTGACTTAAGCCAGGTACACACAGTATGATTTATAATAGTCCTTTACAAATGTTGCTTGTCAGACTGTACAAACATGATCCCCGCTGTAAGCCATGTCACACTCTGGGATGTCAGTTGTCATTAATGTCAGACTCTACGGCAGTCAAGACGTGTTAAAAACGTAGAGTTTTACATCATCAATCCGTGACGTGAGCTGCATCTACATGCGTGATAGAAATGGTGGCTAGCAAACAAAACAATCTCTAGTGTTAATTATGACCATGGCTTTTCTTGAAAAGAAAACTGGAAAAAACGAAGACGTGGAGCAAGTGGTGGTTTGTGGTTGTCTCAGTAATTGTGTCATCAGGTTTGGCCCTTCTATTGTTTTTTTATTTGACGGTTGTCATAGGAGAAGCCACTCTACCCGACTATGTGTCAAATCTTCTGCCAGAATTTGTCAATTGTCAGTAATCGGATGTCGGTGAACATGTCAAACTAGCGATCAAAGTCTTCATTTTGGCCTAGGATCCGAGGAATCTTTTTAGGATTCACTAAATTTGTTTCGGACGCCCAAATAATGGCCACAATCGTACAGTGGCGGCGCCTGACTAATCGGCTGCGGCCCGGAGGCTGCTCCAAACTTCATTTCGTTATACTGTACTTGTACATGTGTAATGACAAATAAACTTCAACTTCAGTGTGAAGCCGGCATTACTTTCTTCTGTTGCCCACAAATGGAGTTATTTAAATCAGCTGTTGTTTTCCATATAAGTGAATGGGGACTGAAGCTGCCAAGCACTGAATAACAACTTAAATTTCAATCTGTTCATCACAAACTAATTACACGTATTTGTTTTTATTTAAATAATCATATTTTCAAAATGCATTAATTCAAATAGTTTTGAATCTCCATAAATTATTCATCGTGAGAGCAATTACATTTACTCAGATAAAAAGTATGAACATGGTTAAAATATGGCTAGCTGTGGAGCAAGGAATATCCAATTAGTTAGAATGTAAGAGACTGAAACGTATGACTGACAAATGCATCAGATTAAGTTTATTAATTTGTTTGTGCTAAAAATGTGCAATCCAAATTGTCTATGCAATTCAAATACATACATTTTAAATTTATTTGAATTTAACATTTATTTTGTTTCATGGAAGAAAGAAAATCAAAAGGATCTGGAATCATATGAAAGAAGTTAAATATTTCATTGAACTATTTCTTTAATATGATTTAAGGAGTGCGTATAAGACATGTCGGCTTCCTCTGTTCCTCTATTTCATCTTTTTCTAACCATGGGCCTCCTGCCTCCCATCAGGCCATAGCTAACAATGCACTCCTGATTAAAGCACACCAAGTGCTCTGCTACCTGCACAAAAATAGACCTGCTCTCACCATGAGGGCCATCCCGTGTGTGTGTGTGTGTGTGTGTGTGTGAGTGTTTGTCTACATGAGATAAAGCCAGAGAGATTGAAAGACCAAATCCATCCAGGGTGTTATGTTTGTCTGAGAATGGTTACATACAAAGATATAGCGTACACTGTGACTTATACTGTATATACACACAAGCGCACACACACACCGTTGTCTTGTGATCTCTGGCTTAATGGGGACTGGAGTCTTTTTCATGTTTCATTGTGTGTTACTTTTACCCACAGGCTTGCTAAGTGTGTCCCCCTCTCCGCTCCGTTTCCCCCCACGCTCCACATTCCAGCCCCATGCACACAGCTTGTTTCCTGATATTGCACATTGTTTGGCAACTTCAAAAGGATCCATTTTAAACATGTGTCCATTTAAGACTGTACAGGAATCCATACCGTCTGGTCCGCATTACGTCGGCCTGCTTAACTGTTCACATGTGGCAGCACTAATCAGAACATACATGTATTTACAGTGCAGACAGAGCACATACCTGCGGGGTGCGTAAATAAGGGCGCAAAAGCTGCTTTTAATAATCTGCATAAATGCTTCACTGTGTGATAGGGCAGTGATAGAATGTGCATGTCAATTTCACAGTGTAAGAAGACTTCCATGAAAATCCCCAGAAATAGTATTATTAATGCATTATTGTAGTTGTTATTCCTTGATTTGACATTAATAATAACTATTAATAAAAGTAAAACTAATGTTCAAAAGATTTCTTTTTTTATTTTATTTTTTGAAAGAAATGAATGCTTTTATTTAGCAAGGATGCATTAAATTGATCAAAAGTGACAGTAAATACATTTATAAAGTTTCATAAGATTGAATTTAAAATAAATGCTGTTCTTTTACTGATTAAAGAATCCTAGAGAATTAAGCACCAAAGTTTATGGTTACACTTTATTTGAAGGTGTCATCATTACAGTGTAATTATACATTTAAGTACCGAGTAATATTAATTAACAGTATGTACTTACTATAGGGTTAGGGTAGGATTAGGGTTTGGTTGAGGGTTAGTCGCATGCAATTATGCATAATTTACCGTTATTACTATGGTAAGTACATGTAACATATGTAACAAGGACACTGTAAAATAAAGTGTTACCGTATTTGTTACACTTATTAAGAAATAGTGAATACAGCCACTTTAAATCTGATAAAGAACATCAAATTAAAAACATGAAAACAATTTTTCTTGCTTATTTGAGTTTTAAAATTAGTTTTGTGATTGCTTTCTAGCACACAGTACTGTAATATTTTGGCAAATATGCCAGAATAATTGCAAAGGATAGAAGTGCAGTGATCTACTGTAGCCATGGTTGCTTGGTTAGTTAATGCAGTGAAAAAGAGGATGCTGGCCTGGTGTGTTTAACCTTAGCAGGAAGTTGACAGGCAGGCCAAACGCAGGGTCAGCGGTTAGCCCTGCTGACAGGAGACAAACTGAAGGGTCCAAGATACTAAAGAGTGTGTGTGAGACACACAGTGTAATTGTGCCTTGATGCAATAATGCACTTTGAGCAGTTGTGCTTTACACTCATGCATTTCAATTTAATCTGTTGTTCTTTAATTACAAGCCAACTATATTAAGTAAAAGACTGTTCTGCAATGTGGACAAAACCCATTTACTTCCTCATTAAACAATGATATGTTCTTCACTACTCCATTCTGGCTCAAAGCAAATAGTCATTCAACAGGAGAAACCATTAGTTTAATTGGAAAAGCCTTCAAAAGAGGAATGTTTCTAGCAAAGTGACGGCCATCCGGGGCATCTTTTGATAGGACAAAAATCCACTCTCATAGCCTACTATTGATTTTCCACGTCTGTCACAGCCTACATTAAATTAGAGCGGATCTGGTAGGTGTTGCTCATGAGAGCAAAGTGAAATGCTCGTAATTCAGGCACTGTGTGATCTGTCGCTAGTCGGATTTCAAGTGAATGAGTAGTGCCCGTGAGTGTCTGTGTGTGTTTGCATTCAGCATATAATGTAATTGCAACTGAAAGAGCAGCTTGAGATGTGACGTGCGACATTTATTGTTCATTCCCAACCTTATGTCTGTACCCAACATTAGATGTGTTCTCCAAACATTAGCAATCGCAGAGCAATGCTAATGAACGTTTATGGTCACTCAGGAAACACAGACGAGCACAGGAAATTGATCAGATGGCCATTGCCATGGTGACTTCTTAGACCATGAAGATTAGTGGCATATCATATTTAAACTTGATAGGGGTGAATTAAAAATGCATCTAGACAGCGCAGTGCAAAGTGTATTTTACTGCTACCACTGCGATGAACGAAGCTCATCCAAATGTCTATCATATTCCAAAAAAATTAAATGATCTAAGATTGTTGTAAATAAAAGATAATCAGATGTGGTACCTTTCATTTTTTTCAAAAACTATAATTTGATTAAAATTACTTGTACTGTAATATAAGATTTTGGTCACGTAATGAACCTTTTTTTGGTATAGTTGCACTAAAAACATCAATATCATTTCTGCCTTCGATTGAAATTTTCACCAACATGTTTTCAAAGAAAATGCACATTTTATAATAGTATCTTTTTATAGTTTTTGCTAAACATTTAACTTTCTTCAACACCTCTTTAAATGCTCTTGTCAACTGTCCACTGTGCATGCAGTTCCGTGTGTGACTTTGCATAGAGCGGATCATTTAATGTTTCACCTCCATCTCCTCAGTACAACATGAATGGAGCAGTACACTGCTAAAAGGATCAAATGCATTTAATCAAGTCAAGCTGCTACAATCTGCCTAAAACAAAAGCAGGGTCAGGGTGACCCTCCTGAATGAGCGAAAAGCATTGCAATTCCGAAATGTGTGAAGGGATTAATTTTGCAATTTATCAATTCGCTGCAGCGCTCTTTGGTATAAACAATGCGCCATGCGGTATCGGATGCCTGGCAGCTGCCTCTGGAAAAACTCAATAAGGTTACTGTGTCAATTAGACTTGTGTGTCTTAAGCCCCTGACCTGTGACCTTTCACCCAGGCCTTGTAAACAGTCCCTAATCCTGACCTTTGGCCTGCCTCTGCACCCTGAAGCTTTCAGTGCGTTGAATATGCATCTTGTAATCTGGTAAAATCATTATGGACAATTCATTGTCTAAAATAGAGAGTTCAAAAAGAGTTACCTCAACTTTTTTTTTATTTTTATTTCAAAGTGGAAAGGTTTGTTTCCATGGGTAAAGAAGTTGCTGGTGAATTAAAAGGTTAAAGGGTTAGTTCACCCAAAAATTTAAATTCTGTCATTAATTACTCACCCTCATGTCATTGCAAACCCCTAAGACCTTTGTTCATCTTCAGAACACAAATGAAGATATTTTTGATGAACTCCGAGAGCTCTCTGACCTCCATAGACAGCAATATAATTATCACTTTCAAGGCCCAGAAAGGTAGCAAAGACACTGTTAAAATAGTCCATGTGACTACAGTGGTTCAACCTCAATGTTATGAAGTGACCAGAATACTTTTTGTGCTCAAAAAACAAACAAAAAATAACTACTTTATTCAACAATTTCTTCTCATCTGTGTCAGTCTCCTACGCAGTTTACGTTGGCCAGCTCCTGCGTCAGTATCACACGCATGCGTTGTGGTGCTCACGTGAACGGCATTGTCCAATGGTAAGCCAGCATGCTGGCGTAGCTCTGACGTAACTCAGAAGCACTGTACTGTATTTACTACATCAACAGTGTAGGAGACTGACCAACGTGAAGAAATTGTTGAATAAAGTAGTTTTTTTTTTTTTTGGAGCATAAAAAGTATTCTCGTTGCTTCATAAAATTAAGGTTGAACCACTGTAGTCACATGGACTATTTTAATGATGGCTTTACTACCTCTCTGGGCCTCGAAAGGGTTAACTAAATTGCGGTCTATGGAGGTTGGAGAGCCCTCTGATTTCATCAAAAATATCTTAATTTGTGTTCGGAAGATGAGCAAAGGTCTCACGGGTTTGGAATGACATGAGGGTGAGTAATTAATGACAGAATTTTCATTTTTGGGAGAACTAACCCTTTAACAGCTCAGTTTCCTGCAAGTCTGAGGTATAAAAAGTTTCATCTGACAGATCAAAGTACCCTGATAGGTTCATATCTAATGATGTCATGCTTCAGAGTAACATGTTCCACCCTATGCTGTACTTGGTCAACATTAAATTAAAATGAACCCTATTTTCTTTCTCAATACATGTTCCTGACCTTATTGTGCTGCATGTTATTCCAATCCAAAATGTTTGTCTTTGTGTAACTTGCTTCGCCAACTTTTTTACCAGCATCAACATGCCATTTCTCAACCCTTTTGCTCTGACACCCTGTTAGTTTTCACAATCCAATCAGTTCATGTTCTATTCAACAATATAGTTAGGAATATTAGGAATTATATAAGTAAAAGGGGTAGTCAGTGCCATTTCAATGGTGATGTTGGTGATAGTATATTTTTGTAACTCAACAGGTTCAGTGTGGTGTTAGCAATGCCAAGGTTATGAATTCCCATGGAACATGCACTGTCAATTGTTTCAGATGAAAGTTTTTGCCAATTGCATTCCTGTTAAAGGGATAGTTCACCTAAAAATGAAAATTAGCCCATGATTTACTCACCCTCAAGCCTTCCTAGGTGTATATGATGTTCTTCTTCAGACGAATACAGTCGGAGTTATATTAAAAATGTCCTGGCTCTTCCAAGCTTTATAATGGCAGTGAATGGCTGTGTCTGTTTTGAAGTCCATAAATGTGCATCTATCAATCATAAAAGTGCTCCACATGGCTCTGGGGGGTTAATAGAGGTCTTCTGAAGCGATGCGTATGACTTAAGACGTTTCCGGTGAGAATATGCTAGCTCTCTCTATGTTTTGCTCTATTCTCTGTGCTTTCACGTTTGTCACCGGAACTTACGCTACGCCTGCGTCCTACGTCATGCGCTGGAACGCCAGTCTCTCGTGAACGCATGTACGACAGTTAGCGGAACTTAGAGATTACAGTTTGTAAAGGATGCATTTGTGTAAGAAAAATATCCATATTTAAACGTTTCACTTCAGAAGGCCTTTATTAACCCCCTGGAACCGTGTGGAGCAGTTATATGATGATAGATGCACTTTTATAGACTTCAAAACAGAAACAGCCATTCACTCCCATTATAAAGTTTGGATAGCCAGGATTTTTTTTTTTTTATATATAACTCAGATTGTAGTCGTTTGAAAGAAGAATGTCATATACACTTAGGAAGGCTTGAGGGTGAGTAAATCATGGGCTAATTTTCATTTTTGGGTGAACTATCCCTTTAAGTTTGTATACATCCTCATGGTGCATTTAAGAGGGATGTTTTTGTCACTTCCTAAGGCCTTTTTATGGAAAATTATAGCTGTTATCTAATATATTTTCTCATGAGAACTTCAGAGATATTTAATCTGTACTAATCATGTGTGTGGAAAATAGTACAGAGGTCAGTATAAAATGCCTAAACCAAAACAGTCGGAGAAAGAAGCCCATCAACTTTCATCCCTAGTCCTCGCATAGACTTGTTAAATTTGGAAAAGTCTCTGTTTGTAGGTACAAGAGCCACCGGCTCCTTGTGTTTACAGCTTCCCATGACATTTTCCCTCCCTCCCCTGTTTTGAAACAGATTAGGGTGCGGGTTATTAAATAAATGAAAGTAACCCCCCCTCCCTCTCCCTCTCCCTCTCTCTCCTCTCCCTCTCCCTCTCCCTCTCCCTCTCCCTCTCTCTCCCTCTCTCTCTCTCTCTCTCTCTCTCTCTCTCTCTCTCTCTCTCTCTCTCTCTCTCTCTCTCTCTCTCTCTCTCTCTCTCTCTCTCTCTCTCTCTCTCTCTCTGTGCTGAGTGACAGTAATCCGTAGTGAGACGTTGAGCATCAGGGATAGAAGGTTTGTTCTGCATCTTGCCGACCCCTGTTCCTCCCGCCCCCTGCATGGATTCAGCAGGCGGGTTGATAATGTCAGAGAATTTAATCCGCATACAGCTAAGTGCCAACCCTCGCTATTGTCTGAAGGCAAACTCCTCCCCCCCTCACACACACACACACACACACACACACACATCCCACCCGCCGGGTCCACAAAGACTCACGGTGGAGGGGACGAGTTGCGTCGGCTAGGAAGAAAGCAGATTGCTGTCAGCTTTGCCGCTGAGAGTGGCAGAATTACGGGAAGCAGATCTAATTTAATTGAGTGGGATCTGAACCTGGATACTTCAGAGAGGATATAGGAGAAGTGTGTGTGTTTTGTGGTCACGGTATGTGTTTGTATGTGTCAAGGTTCAACAGGTTTTGCTATCTAGATTGTTTGCTTTCAGTCGACCCGACCGTTAATGTAAAGTCGTGTCCCAGGCAAAGAGACCATAATCAAATGATAGTGAGCCACATTTTCCCCAATCATTCAGTTTGTCTAAACACAATCATGAGATTGCACTTGTTGCACTTTAACTTTTGTGTGTGTGTGTGTGTGTTTTAAACCTCAATTATGATAAAGTGGTCCTGAAATCAGAGAGCAGAGAAATGAGAAACATTTCCTCTTGCTTGTGTATAATGTTTCACTTTATTTGGTTGGATGTTTGTGTGACTTGAAACTGTCTTTTCTTCAATTTTAGTAACAATCTTTTGCCTTTCTTGACTAGTATGTATAGATGGACCAATATATCAACTACTATTTTCCTAGTAGTTTTATATTAATGGATCTGACTAATAACTGCCAAAGCCGATATTATCAATATAGGCAAATAATAGCTGATATACTGTATCAGTAACTGTACGTACTGAGTGGAGTCTAAATTTCAAACTGTGCATTTATACTTTTACATGTTATCACTATTATGAGTGAATTTTCAGAAAGTGTTTTTTTAATGCAAATTGTATGCAAATGTAAATGTTCTACTGTTCACAAGTTTGTGGTCAGTACGTGAAAATAATTATTTTATTTAGCAATGATGCTTTAAATTGATAAAGTGACAGTGAACACATTTTTATAATGTTACAAAAGGTTTCTGTCAAATAAATGCTGTTCTTTTGAACTTTCTATTCATCAAAGAATCTTGAAAAAAAATGTATCACGGTTTCCACAAACATATTAAGCAGCACAACTGTTTTCAGCATTGATAATAATAAAAAGCATCAAATCAGCATATTAGAATGATTTCTGAAGGATCAGGTGACTCTGAAGATTGGAGTAATGATGCTGAAAATACAGCTTTGCATCACAGAAATATATTACATTTTAAAATACATTACATTTTAAATATAATATAATAATGTTTAAAAGTTGAAAAATAGACATGTCAGCAGGAATAATTGTTTGAGGCAGAGCAAGTCAGACTTTTTTTTTTTCTTCAGAATAATGTGCGCTGATAAATCATATCACAGAAAAGTAAAAAGGTCGGTTTTGATTTCGTGTCGACTTTAAACATTCAAGACTCGCTTTGACAGAATGAAATGCAACACTTACCGAGATGGATGGAGTGAGACTGAGAAACAGGTGGAATGGAAAAAGATATCAAACTTACTTAGACTGATACGAGTGTGTATTAAAGCAGCATGGGTAAAACAGACCGCGTGTGTGTGTGTGTGTGTGTGCAGTATACAAAGATAAGGAATCTCTCTGTCTGTTTTCTCTCACACACCGGAGGCCCGACATGTGCGTCCGCTCACCGTTAACAGGCTGTCAGAGCGGGTCTCATTGCTGGGATGCTTTGAATCTATCACGTCTTAACTTAAGCGCCGACTCGGGCACATTGTGTCCGCCAGCTCAAATGCGCATCTCTGCTGCGGGTTAAAGGGAGACTGTGCTGTTTATCAGAGAGCTGCTATTTTTAAGAGCCGCACATTGAGTCGTATCTCAGTGAGCTGTCAAGTGACGACAGCCTCTCCCTCCTCTTTCCCATCCCTCTCTCTCTCTCTCTCTGTCCGTCCAGTCCCCCATGTGGTAAATCACCGGCTCATCATATGTTCAGTGAGGAGTCAATACAGATTCACAGAGATGCAGGGCAGAAAAAGGAAGTAGGCATGTCTAAAGAGGAAGGATTAATCTGAGAATTCAGGTGGAACAGATGTACCAATGGAGGATTTTAATATGATGTGTGTTTGTAAATGTGTGTGTGTGTGTGTGTGTGTGTGTGTACACTACGTTTTGGGGAAAAATGTCCCCATAAAGATGGCAATAGCCGAAATCCTTGTCCTTGTGGGGACATGTTTTGTTTCCTGTGAGGAAAACAGCTTATAAATCATACAGGATTATGTTTTTTGAAAATGTAAAAATGCAGAAAGATTTATCTGATGGCTAGGGTTAAGGGATAGAATATACAGTTTGTAGAGTATAAAAAACATTATTTCTATGGAAAGACCCCATAAAACATGGAAACCCAACGTGTGTGTGTGTGTGTGTGTGTGTGTGTGTGTGTGTGTGTGTGTGTGTGTGTGTGTGTGGACTAATGGTAAGGGTCAAGCACAGGTTAGGAGAAGAGGGTTTCTCTGTGGAGAAACATCAAGTCCTTTGAGTGTATAGATGACCTCTTCTTTGACCCCTTACATACACACTTTTTCACACATTTAAATGTACCTGCTCACTGTACTGGGGTACTTTATAAGTGCAGCTGTGAATCACATTCACCCAAACATTCATGAACTTCACCCAAAAATGAAAATTTGGACCCAACTTTATATAGGCCCATTTTGAGCAGCTGCGCGCATAGTGGCTGCAGAAAAATAGCGTAACAAGTGGTGGAAAATGGGCAAAATCCACAGAATAAGAGAAACATTTTTTGTTGTGTCTTTGTATGTCAGAATCGGAATGCAAAAAATACGGTCTTCATTTTTATAGAATTCCGTCGTTGAGACACCGTTTGAAGCTAAACGCAGACGTTTATGTTGCAAGTCACAGACTGGACTGATGAAACCTGCGATGATTAGTCTAATATTAATGCATGGATTTGATGTCAACAGTAAGTCTACATAATCTTCACATATGCAGTTCATAGGGGACATACACACATAGCAGTTACAGCATCAAATAATATTTAAACCATAGATTTACATAGATAACTTTTAAACATAGCCTATGACATTTTTATCTCACAATTCTTGACACTGTTTTTTGCATTTGCGTGTTTATATCTCCCAGTTCGGACTTTATAGCTCACAATTATGAGTTTGTCACAACTCTGAGGGGAAAAGAGTCAGAATTGCAGGATATAAACTTGCTATTCTGAGGAAAAAAGACCAGAATTGTGAAATATAAACTCAAAATGAACTTTTTTTTGTCTTTTATTCCGTGGCTTCCACAGATTGCTATTGCAGAACTGTCATTTCTGTCAGGACCACTATCATCAAAGATGATTGATTGACTATTAGCATACAGTTTGGATTGGCGGTATGGTTCTGTTCTGGGCAAGAACTCCCTGCGCATCCATGCAACCTAGCATGGATAAGAGCAGGGAGAGCAGCAATAACCCCCCTAAGGGTAAACCGAACAGAACCAACGTAATGTACAAAATAATTTGTGAATTTAGTCTGATTCGAGGGGAATCAGAATACCAAATCCTGATTGACGAGAGGAGGAGCTAGGGCTGGAGGAGGGTAAATGAGCTCTGGAGAACGCGACAGCTGCTGATAGTACTGAAGGAGCTTATGCTGTGATAGACGTCGTATTCCTATAGGTAGACGTGATCAGCTGACAGTCAGCTGATGCGAGCTTGACTAACGTGACCTGCCAGAACCGACGCTATACGCTTGTTTTTCTGCAACCAGGTAGGCTCCGCCCACAAAAAACATCATCGCTGCACATTTGCAAACACAAAATTAGGTCTATTAGGTGGCCTTAACTACTTTGTACTACTATTTAAATGAATCATTTGATACAATGCACTTATTGTGTACATGCATGTTTTTACATTGTACTTATTGCCTGCATGTAATTACATCTGTTATTAATTTCTGTAGTTACATTTGTAATTACACTGTTGACCCTTCCCTTACACCTAACCCTACCCTTAAACTTACTCATACCTCCACACCTGTCCCTAACTTTACCCGTATCCCACCTCAACATCAGCAAAAGTGTACAGCAATACAATATGAACACAATACGTACATTGTACTTATTTTTTGATGTAAGTACATAGTAGTTAAGGCCACCTAATATAAAGTGGGGCCGAAAATGTTTTTCTTACTTATTCACCCTCAAGTTGTTTCAAACCCTTTTTCTGCTGTTAAAACGCAAAAGAAGATATATTTTTAAAAAATGTTGGTAAACAGCATTGACGGCACCCATTGACAGCTTTTTGGTTACAAACATCATTCAGAATATCTTTTTATGTTCCACATAACAAAGAAATTAATACAGATTTGGAACAACTTGAGGATGAGTAAATGAGTTTTCTACCGCTTATTAATAGAAGAAAGGGAAAAGAATATATAAAAAGAAATGTTGAACACTTTAGCATCCATCCATCCATCTTTTGGTTTTTCTGTTTTAATTTGCGGAATGGAATTCATTCTGGTGAAATGTGTTGAACAGACCAAGGGGCCGTGGACGTGTAGAACTTTTTGAATGTCGTACATACTAAGTGTGTGTAAATCTGCTGAGCTTTTCCATGCAGGGCCTGGGGATCTGCTGTTTAGCAGCATGTGTCAAGGCCTTGTGTGTCATTTAGAAATAAAGATCATCTCACTGGACGTCCATATTGTTATGGATATTCATACACACAGGCTCCCATGTGCAATCAAATGATGCGCTCATGTCGTGCGCTTCTCGGGTTTGATTGATGGCTGAAGATAATGGCTCACAAACAAACTCTCCCTCCCCCACCCGCCCGCCCACCATGAATAAGGCAACACCTCTCTCCCTCTCGCTCTCGGAGCAGACAGCAGGGGGGAAGACATCTGACATTTATTCAATACCATCAGTAGCTCTGTAGTGGCACTGCTGAGAGAAGGAGGGAAAAATTATGATCGGCGGTTACTTAAGCTAAAAGCTACATGGTGTCAGATGGAGGCAGCACTTAAAGAAATCCACGAGCGGAGATTTCTCTTCTGTCTCTTCTTTTTTCTGGGTCGGGTCGACATATTCACCCTTTCCGAAATGGTTGCTTGCGCACAGCCACACTGAGTTTTTTAATAAAAGCTTGAAGCGGAGGAATTCTCTCAGTTAATAATGCAGAACAAAAGCGACATTGTGAGGGCCGGACAGCATGTGTATACGTGTGTATGCGTGCGAAAGAGGCCGTGCCACATAGACAGGACTCTGTCGCTGTGAGCGCTTGACCTTTCTCTGGTGGCGTCCCAGGAGTCAGCAGTTTGGAAAACACACCTTTGTTTACTGTCATTAGCTGATCTTAGGTCATCTGTTATGGCGGCCCCCTCGAAAAAAAAGCTATTAAAAATGTAATAATCCAATTTAGGTAAAGAGACAGGCCTCTAATTTTCCATAATATACTTGGGGGGGCAGGAACCTACGGGAACTTACCGACACACAAACTCTGAACTCTCGGTTGATGAACCTAAACCTTTCTTACTCAGTTATTGGTTCCCAAAGACATTCAGTCAACCCAGAGTATGTTCACAGTGAACATGCAAAGACTCTTTCCTTCCTATTTACATTATCAGTGCATATCGCCACCTACTGGGCAGTAGTGGAATTTTTTTTTTTTAAATCTTTAGTTAGTTTTATAGTATTTTAGTGCTTTATAGTATTGTATCTGTAATACTGAATAAGTCTAAAGTAAACTAACCCTGGAACCAGCTCTGGATTAGGTTATGTTCAGAGAATAAGGGTGTGTTCACTCTTGGCATGTTTGGTTCAAACATTTAAAACAAACCCTGGTGCGATTTGCTCTGTTAGTGCGGTTCATTTGAATAAGTGTGAACGCTGCCATCTGAACCCTGGTGCACACCAAACAAGTGGACCGAGACCACTGAAAAGATGGGTCTCGGTCCGCTGCCAAACAAACTCTGGTGCGGTTCGAATGAAATATGAACGCAACACGGACCAAAGACATGTAAACGAAACCAAAAACAGGACATGACGTAACAAGATGTGACCCTAAAAAGGACAGAATGCTGAAGCATACCTGCTTTTTCTCATCATAGTTGCGATGTTGCCCATCACAGTTCGGTACAAGCATCAGAACCACGTCTTCTCGCAGCAGATATTCGTTTGTGTGTGTGACGGAGGGATTCCTGCTGCTGTTTTGACTCCTTTACACATTTTATAAACTCTTCAAGTTCTCAGCTGGTCAAAATACCATCATATATGGGCTACGCACATACAACGAGCGCATTTAGCCCAAAACACAGCATTGTTTTGGATGCTCTGTATGTTCCGTCATGAAATTTACGTAATAAAAGTAACCAATCAGGTTGAACATATCTCTACACTCTAAAAAATGCTGGGTTGTTTTAACCCAGCGATTGGGTTGTTTTAAGCAAACATTTAACCCAACCGCTGGGTTAAAACAACCAGTTTACTGGGTTAAAACAACCCATTTGCTGGGTTAGTGCATTTTCAACCCAGCATTTTTTAGAGTGTATGCCGTTAGGGACCAGATTTACTAAACAGGGCAAATTAACGTGAGAGCGCAATTCCATAAAAGCACCGATGGGAGTGGAAAGTTCTGCCCGTGATCTACTGATGACGTGCAAATTAATGAACACAGACGCAGCCGGATCATTTCCATAATAATGACCAACAGAATCCGTTAGCGTCTGGTTTAAGACGTGCTTTTTCTGGGCGGTAAATAATGGCGCAAATATCAGTAAATTGACGAGCGCAAACCTTAATAAATCATCTTTCGTGATTCATTTAAACACTTTCCTCCCTTAAATTTTGCAACTGAAAGACAAATGCATATGCAATAAGGTCAGCCGCAAAAATAACCCTGTCCACGCCCTTTCAGCGCTCATTTCTCACTGGGTGTCTTTAGTAAATCCTGACAGCAGTTTTTTTCAAGATTCAAGAGATTCAAGATTCAAGAGTTTTATTTGTCACATACACAGTTATATACAGAATATACAACCGGCAGTGAAATGTAAAGCCATTTTTATTGCCAAAAGAGGGTTTGCCTTGGCGCAAACTGTTAGTAAATCTGGCCCTAGCTTCAGTGTTAAAATTGTGAACACTAAGTGGACCAGGACTAAATGTTTTTTCTGTTTTTTTTCTGGTCCGGACCAAATGAACCAAGTGAACCGAACTACAAGTGTGAACACACCTTAAATTGCTATGGCTGCTTGCATACCCTGAAAGTTACCTTTACTAGTTACTAGTTTTTGGAGCCAGAAGTTGAGGTTATCTGTTTACTTATCAGGGTATGTCGAATAACCTGCTTTATGGAATACCCCTCAGGTGTCTATTAAGACTTGATTAAAGGGATAGGGATATCCCATTAAAGGGATAGTTCATCCAAAAATGAAAATTCTGTAATCATTTACTCAACCTCAAGTTGTTCCAAACCTGAATGAATTTCTTTCTTTTGCTGAACAAAAAAGAAGATATTTTGAAGAATTTCGGAAACCGAAGAGTTGATGAGCCCCATTGACTTCCACAGCATTTCTTTTTTCCATACTATGGAAGTCAAAGGGGGAAACAACTCTTTTTTCCATATTCTTCAAATTATCTTCTTTTGTGTTCAGCAAAAGAAAGAAATTCATACAGGGTTGAAATAATGTTTGAATTTTCATTTTTGGGTGAACTATCCCATTAATGCCATTTTTTTTTTTCCCTCCATCTTTGTTGTGTTTTCTTTGGCCACAGATTATTAAACACTTCATCCATTCTGAAATTCAACTAGCCAACCGGTAGGTGGTTGGAGACATTTGTCCTAATTTCTTGGCGTCGTCTAGGTTGCACCGCCCTGCATTTGGCTTGCCTCAACCTTCCAGCGAAACTGCTAGTTATAGTTAACAATAGTCTTCGTCTGACAATTGCAATCAAGATAATGGAACACAGTGTGAGACAAGCCTGTGGGGGAAAAAAATAAAAAAACAGCCCTACCATGGCCAAAGCCTTTCCCAAATTAAAAGCATTGGCCTTTAATCTGAGAAATATTGGATGGCTTTATAAGAAAGAGTGATGACTGAACATACATACCTGAAAATGTCAGGTGTGACCTTGCCTGTACTGAAATGCAGTACAATTTAAAGGCAGTACAAGCTTTACTGACAACATCTGTGGAATGAAAATAATTTAAACTTAAACAGTTAATAATTTAAACAGTTTGTACCTCATTCTGTAAAAACGTGTTGACAGAAATGTACATCAAATGGAAAGCTATGGGGTTAACAGTAAAACATGCACGTAAAACAAATACATGCATGTATATGTATTTTCTATTGTTTGAGATATTATTATATTAAAATGTAATATTATTTTACTGTTTTTTTCAGAATTTTTGATCAAATAAGCACAGCCCTGGTGAGTGCAAGAGAGTTTTCTGTCAACAACTTTTGAACAGCGGTGTATGCCTTATGTTTCATGCCTTTTCTTTATTTTACGTATCTTAGATAGATGAAGTGTTAATGTAGTAATTATTCAGTAAATCAGTGAATCATTTTGCTTCTGTCTGCCACATTTACCTCTGGTCTGCTCTATTGTACACTAATTAGTTTAGTCGTACAACACTGAGAGCAAATTGTGGAATGAAATCAGCTGTAGTTGTCTGACTGTGAGAATAGAGCTTTAGTTGGTGGCAGTCTGAGACCAGACAGCTTCATGCAAAGTGTGTGTGTACGTTTGCAAGAGAAAGCATTTCAGTAGTATTGGTTGAATGCATGGACATATGGAGACTGACTCCTCTTGGGCATCAGCGGGTACCAGGAGCCCCATCATCCTCTCTGTCTGTCTCTCTCCCTCACACTGTCTCTCTCTCGCTGTCTGTCTCTCTGAGCTGGCACACTGGTAGCTCCTCTCCCTGGGATACTCAAGCCTTTCAAACATGAGTAATTGATGAATTGTATGCAATATGCAAATGTGAATGCATAAATCTCCTGACTGACAGCTTAATTTATGTGAGCCTTTAAGAATGCAGGATTAGATTTTAATTAAATATCTTCAAAGGCACCCTGACTCGTACATTTTTCTCTTGCCTCAGCTGCCGTCTTTGTTGTTGTTTAAACCGTTTTCCATTATAATTTTGGAAATCTGATTTTGTTTTCCCTCTGTGTCCTACCGCACCCCCTCCGGCCACGGTTCAACCCTCGGCCTTTGCGCCTTCTTGGGCTAAACTTTATTACAAACCGCTCTCGTCAAAAGAGAACAAAGTTTGATCCTGCTAACAAACTCTTAGACACGCAAGCCCCGCCCACTCAGCTGAAAGGGGTGTGGTTTGATTCTCCTACCTCGGAACTTCCATGTGGGCCCGCCCCCGTCTTTTCAGCCACATTGTCTCAGCGAGACAAGCAGGTGTCGCCTGTTCATGAATATTGAATAAGGCCGCTTAAAAGATGACAAGGGCACATTTACGAAGCTGGGAGAGAATAAAAAGTGCTTAGTAACCCAGTTTTGGCCGGTCCCCAGCAGAGCGCAATGCTGTCGCCGGGGATTTGAGCAGAGTGATTGGTTGCGACGAGCGCACTGACAGGGTTTTCTTCTCCGGCGTGTGGAACGTGCAGTAACGTGTGAATGACTTTTCACTGCCATCTGTTCCTCCAGCCCGATGGGATACGGGAAAGAGAGGAGAGTATATGCGTGTGTGTGATTGTATACTCACTGCTCTTCACTGTCTGTCGTGGCTGTAGGGAACACACATGGGCATCATGCCTGCAAGTGGGAAAGGGAGATGAAAAATATTCCCATACCAGGGAATTCTCAGGGTGTGAAAGGCTCCATTACAGTCAGATTGACTAAAGCACTGAGCGGTTCACATGGAGTCGACTCGATATACTGACAAGCAGCCTTCAATAGACCTGCATTACAATCGCTTAAAGGATTAGTTCACTTTAAAATGAAAATTAGCCCATGATTTACTCACCATCAAGCCATCCTAGGTAAATATGACGTTCTTCTTTAAGATGAACCCAGAGTTCTATTAATAAATATTCTGATGCTTCCAAGCTTTATAATGGCAGTGAATGTAGCCAATAAGTTTGAATCTCAAAAAACTGCATCCATTCATTATAAAAGTACTCCACATGGCTCCAGGGGGTTAATAAAGGCCTTCTGAAGCGCACCGATGGGTAAAAAATATCCATATTTAAAACTAATATAATATAACTCTGATCGTGTTCATCAAAAATAAATGAAATCTTATACACCTAGGATGACTTGAGCGTGCGTAAATCACGGGCTAATTTTTTTTTTTTTTAAAAGACCTTTATTAAACCTTTTAATAAAGAGAAAGTCAGGACACTCTGATTATTAGTGTTCATATTGTTTTTTCCATTATAAATCCTATTCTCTTACAGTAAGAACTCGAGAAAATGTATATTGTCGCCCCAAATGATTGGATACTTACCAGCAATTCGGAAGAGATTGTACAATTGTGTAAATCTCTAAAAGATATTTCTCTTACTGGTGCAGTTACGTTGGATAAACTTTTAGGAATTCTGCAATATTTTTGTTTTATTTCCAATATTTGAAATTATGACTACAACAGCTATCTATTAAATGTTTGACAAATTTTAAACATGAAAACCTGTTAAATTGTTGTAAAATTGCTCAATAATTTTCCTCCAATAAATTTTTTTACAAACCCGATTCCAAAAAAGTTGGGACACTGTACAAATTGTGAATAAAAACAGAATGCAATGATGTGGAAGTTTCAAATTTCAATATTTTATTCAGAATACAACATAGATGACATATCAAATGTTTAAACTGAGAAAATTTATAATTTTAAGGGAAAAATAAGTTGATTTTAATTTTCATGGCATCAACACATCTCAAAAAGTTGGGACAAGGTCATGTTTCCCACTGTGTGGCATCCCCTCTTCTTTTATAACAGTCTGCAAACGTCTGGGGACTGAGGAGACAAGTTGCTCAAGTTTAGGAATAGGAATGTTGTCCCATTCTTGTCTAATACAGGCTTCTAGTTGCTCAACTGTCTTAGGTCTTCTTTGTATCATCTTCCTCTTTATGATGCGCCAAATGTTTTCTATGGGTGAAAGATCTGGACTGCAGGCTGGCCATTTCAGTACCCGGATCCTTCTTCTACGCAGCCATGATGTTGTAATTGATGCAGTATGTGGTCTGGCATTGTCATGTTGGAAAATGCAAGGTCTTCCCTGAAAGAGACGACGTCTGGATGGGAGCATATGTTGTTCTAGAACTTGGATATACCTTTCAGCATTGATGGTGCCTTTCCAGATGTGTAAGCTGCCCATGCCACACGCACTCATGCAACCCCATATCATCAGAGATGCAGGCTTCTGAACTGAGCGCTGTGAACAACTTGGGTTGTCCTTGTCCTCTTTAGTCCGGATGACATGGCGTCCCAGTTTTCCAAAAAGAACTTCAAATTTTGATTCGTCTGACCACAGAACAGTTTTCCACTTTGCCACAGTCCATTTTAAATGAGCCTTGGCCCAGAGAAAACGCCTGCGCTTCTGGATCATGTTTAGATATGGCTTCTTTTTGACCTATAGAGTTTTAGCCGGCAACGGCGAATGGCACGGTGGATTGTGTAGCTCTCATGAAATCAAAAATGAGCCAATATTTGGCATGACATTTCAAAATGTCTCACTTTCAACATTTGATATGTTATCTATATTCTATTGTGAATAAAAATATAAGTTTATGAGATTTGTAAATTATTGCATTCCTTTTTTATTCACAATTTGTACAGTGTCCCAACTTTTTTGGAATCGGGTTTGTACTTCACACATGCAAATATCTCTCCATATTTTTTCCGTATTGCTACCATTCACAACATCATCACCAAAATACTTTTTAAAAATGTATTTACTTTATGCCGGTGGCTAGGGGATTTTCAATTTTCATAATCCGTAAGGTGAATTTAGGTGTAAATATCAGTTAGTCCGGTATGCATGCTCTTGTATCTAAGTTTTCTTTGCATAGTGAAAATTTTTGTTTTATGTAATAACTTTGTTTACACATAAATCCATTCAGATTTAGAACAAAATGCTGCTAACAATAAAAAAATCTCATTATAAAAGCCATACAATGCAAACATGAACCATGTTAAGCCATAAGGTTGTAAAAATTTGATTTTCCCCAATTTTTGGGAAGTGCAGAGCAAAATTAATACAAGTTCTCAAATGGCCAAAAATGTGCAGTTTATGGAACAGTTTATGACCTTTATGCGCTAACAGAACACAGTTCAAAGCATTTGCTTCACCTTACGTTATCATGTTACTAGGCACAATCAGTGTAAGATCATTCAATAGTTTTAAATCCAAAATTTGATGACCTAAATAATTGTTAGATGCAGCACTACGTCAGTACTCTATCCTTGTTTGTAGTAAACATACCAAGTCACATATTTCCATGCAATTAGAATTCCAGTACTTTTTCTGGAACATTGTGTCAAGTACATGACGACTGTACCTTTCCAAAAGTGCTCTTGAAAATGAAAGGATGGGTTTTATATAAGGGAAGCACCTGTCACAAGCGAGGAAAGAACTGCTCGGCCTCTAACAATACCCAGTCAAAGTGGAGCTAAATAAGAAAATAGCTTTAAGAGTCCCGCGGGAGTCAAGTGCCTGTTCACGCACAATCGCCTGACTGCAGACTTCTAACGACTCCAGCATGTTGGCTTTTTTTTTTTTTTATCTTGTATTTCGGGCACGCCTCGATTAGGAATGCTCAAAAGGAGCAAGTGAGTCAGATGCTCCAAATGAGGAAAGAAAGAACGCTTCTTGTTCTTAACACACGTCGACGTAGAGCTTTAAAGGAAATGGTTTTCCACCTCGCTTTAAGCACGACCCGGAAACGTCTGCTTTTCTTTTCACTGATGTGCGATTTCAAGTTAGTATTTGACCGTCTTCAAAGGCGGGATCTTTTGACATTTAGCTGATTTTTCTTCCTGCACTACATTGACCTCACAGAATCGTTTGCTGCCCCGCCATGATGTTTTCTAATTTGCTTTCCTCAAAGGAAATGGAGTCGTGTTATCGGAACACTGAGGTAATTGATTGTTTTCCAACGTGGCTTTTGTCAGAATGATGTAAAAACCAACTTTAAAACATTCAGGCACACAAAGGCCTTTGCAGATATTTTTAAATAGTGAATGTTTTTTGCGACCTTTAACAGGTTTCTCTCTCACCTGTGGCCTAGTGGTTAGCATTACGTGGTGGTCATGTGAGAGACACCAGTTCGAATCCACTCTGTATCATATCTCGATCCCCCTCAATTTTCTCTGTCAATAAAATCACTTACATAAAAAGTATGTTTCACTGAAAAAAGTCAAACAAAACAAGACTGAAAAGTAGTTTGTCGAACTCTCCCAGAATCAAAGACTCCATTAATTTAATCTGCACTGGAGAGGAATTGTGGTCTGGCAAACTGTGCTGATGTTTTATTTTTTTACAGTTAACTCCATCGACTGCTCTCCACTTACAGGCACTACAACAGCTAAAGTGATTCATGTTGATTGCCTCTCTTTTCCACCACGCTCCACTGTTCATAGTTTTTAATTAGATTAGTAATGTGATGGTCCAAAGTGATTCCCATTTGCCACAGACCTTGACAAGCTTGTCAACAGATCAGCGCGTCAAACTGAAATATCTCGGAGTAGGAAAGGGAGGAAGGCCCATGTAGTGACGTATGAACAAAACTGGACACTGAAGGGTTCACTTTGAAGTTTACCATTGATCCTTTTGACTTGTAGTAAAGATGCTGTTTATTGGCCTTGTTTAAATGCAGTATTGCTTCCAGTATGAAATGTAAGTACTTGAAAATATGCTTAAGTGCACTACTAAGGTCTTTGAGATTGAAGAAGAATCTGAGAGTGATGGAAGGACAGTTTTGGACAGGGGTTAAAACTTAATGCCAAATAACCCCAAATATGATGACAAAAATAAAGTGAAAGTTACATGTAAAGGCCAAGTAAGGTAACCCATACTTGGAATTTGTCCTCTGCATTTAACCCATCCAAATTAGTGCGCACACATTAGGAACAGTGAGTAGTAAACTTGACTGGTGGTGCTTGGGGAGCGATTGGTGGTCGCTTAAGGGGACCACAGTCATTTCCTGCTAGTATTGAGACTCAAACCCGCAACCTTTGGGTTAGCAGTCTGACTCTTACCAATGCTTGTAAAGCAATGTTTCAACAGGTTGGCTACTTTCAATAAAAGGTCCAGTATACTTAGTCGTGCTGCTTTGTCATGAGTAAGCAATTGAGTAATAATCAACCCATCCAGTGAACCTGCACCGTGCACACTTTTTTCACGACATGCACCAGAGCTGTTTGAGGTGGTCTACACTGACTGGACATGTCAACGCAAACTATGAACTGAAACATACGCTGAACATGCGCATGACATGTTCATGACCTGCTTAAACTTTGAAGGTCTAAATGGAGCGAAATTTGGCTTGCACTTCTGTGATTTACCCTGTGTACTTTGTGTACTTACCTAAGAAAGTACTGGGTAATATAAGGTAACTACATGGGTTAAGGTTAGGTTTAGGGGTAAGTTCATGGTTAGTACCTAGTTATTACCCAGTTATTGTGATAACTGTAATAAGTACATAGTATGTACATGTGGAACAGGTCTGTAAATAAAGTGCTACCCATATTACATATGAATGGCGCAATGCACAATATGCCAGAATAAGTCCCGCCTTCTAAATGAAAGAGCCAATCGCTGCTTGATAGTCATCGCATCAGCAGCCATTAGAAGTTCTGGTTGCTATCTTCACCCATGTCTTTATGTGCCAGAGAAACAAGCACACAGCCATCTTTAGAATTTTGTGTTTAAACCTGTTTTTTTGCGGTAGCTCTGTATATTTCTATGGCATCTCTGTTGAAGAGTAATTAGCTGGTGAAGTGGATTTACTTACTGTAGAGTTAACGAACGTTATCATGAGCATTGTAATGTTTGAAGCGGATGGCATAACAAAGACCTGGGAAGATTTTAAAACGAGCGGTTCATTCATAAATCCGTAAATAGAAAGTTTTCAGGATAGCTGGTGAAAGCTGACCATCATGCTGTGGAAATACAAACCGGAGACAGAACTTGCCACAGACAGTTGTCCTGGCACCATGATGTTAGATGCTCCACCTCGTCCAAGTATGCCGTCTCATTGTTGTTGGAAATGAGGCCCAGGACAACAGTATCATCAGCAAATTTGATGATAGAGGTGGAGCTGTGTGTGGACAAACAGTCATGCGTAGAGAGAGTAGAGCAGGGGGCCCAGGACACAGCCCTGTGGAGCTCCCACTCAGGGTGTGCTGATCATGAGGTGGGGGAAGAGGTCCCAAAACAGTCATGCTGTACCATGATGTTAGCATGCTCCACCTCGAAATCCAAAGTATTATACCGCCTCATTGTTGTTGGCCTGAGTATCATAAGCAAATTTGATGATAGAGGTGGAGCTGTGTGTGGACAAACAGTCATGTGGCAGAGAGTAGAAGGGGCTCAGGACAGCCCTGTGAGCTCCACACTCAGGGTGATGGAGGTGGAGGTGGACTGGCCTATTCTCACCACCTGAGGCCTGCCAGTGAGGAAGTCCTCAATCCAGTGGCAGAGAGAAGGATTCAGGCCGAGATCCAGGAGTTTGGGAGGTTAGCTTGGTGGGAACTATGGTGTTAAAGGCTGAGCTATAGTCAATAAATAGCAGTCTTACGTAATCTTCAGTCGATCTATTGGGACGATAGGCAAACTGAAGAGGGTCCAAAGTGTCAGGAATGAAGGCGGCTACATAGACGTAAGGTCTGTACTGTTCTTAGGGACAGGGATGATGGTGGATTTTGAAGGAGCCACAGCCATCTTTAGAATTTTGTCAAACCTGCGTTCTGTGAGACTTACTGTAGCTTAGTACTGCACATACATAAGGTCTGTAGAAACGCATTGGCTGGTCTAGCCTGAAAATTAAAAAAAAAAATTAACACTATTTGAGAATAAGAAACAACACTTGTGGGACAATTCATGTGAGATTTTGTTCCTTATTTGAAATGTTAATTAAGTTGAGTTTGGAAAGCAGTTTTTGAGATTTCAGGATTCCCCCATTCAAGTAGAAACGATTTGGTCTTGAATGCCAGAAATAGCTGGTGAATAGAATTTCCTCGAAAGGGACTTTGGTGTAGCGCGACAGTCATGGTCCCACAGCGGCTAAACAGCCTTTGACTCCGACCTGGTACAGTAGCCACGCCCCAAACTCACGCTATTGGTTAAATTGAAAAGAGATTGACAAATCTGAGAAGACTGCTCTCAGTGTTTTGATGGTGCCTGGGATGCTCAATGTTTACACTTGTTTTGGGGAATATTAACCCATGAATGCCATTAATAATTAAAAAGAGAAACTGGGTTGAGAGATTGTATTTTAACATAAAACAATCTTACATACTTTGCCTTTAGTGATAACATTGTCAAAAATATTACTATTAAAGCAAAATAATAAATTATTTATAATTTAAATGTATTGGTATAGTACTTTTCACAATTTTAACAATCATTGGTGCAGTGCAGCTTCCCCAAAGCAATACTTTTTCTATTCTCTGAAATGTTCTGCAGATCCACAGTTTAAAAACCCCTGGTTTCACCGATATGTTTTACAGCAGGATAGTGTCGTTTGTGTGACGGTGATTTGAAAATACACATTTCCACAAATTTACAATGGACAAAAAACATATTTTCAGTGTTAACGAATGAGAGCAAAGTATGCAACAGTATGACACTGAACCGATTTTATGTTAATAATGTTAACATTAATGTGAAAAAAAATAAATAAAACATTGGGATAATTTGAGAATTAGCTTGCTTTTTTTTTTTTTTTTTTTTTTTTCTTCTGTGTCCCGGGCCAAAAAATCTTCATTAAAAGTTGATGTTTCAGTAGAGCAGTTCTCCACAATCAGTGGCAAACTTGCATTGAGGTTCGGCTTGGAAATGCGTCACATTATGGATGTAAAATTGGTATCAAATGCTGTTTCGTGTTGACTTCAAATCTTCTGTCTACTTTGGCTGAGGTCTGTATATGTGCACACATTGTATGCTGCCATGAATGACTTCTATTAAGAACAAGTTGCTCATTGCTGTGTTTTTCCTCTTTGCATTGCTCTGATCAGTTTAGTGGTGATTCTACTCTGGTTTGTGTTTGTTAGTGCTGCGGTATTAATAGAATGGTGAAAAACACTTGCTGCTTGATGTTCTTGGACATGATCCAATGATATGCAGCAGTTGAATTAGCATTTTGCTTTTCTGGCTTATTTTGCTCTGCCAGCACCCTTGCGCAGGGTTCGAACTGTCATGTACCTGTCTCTTTGATAGCCCTTCTCACAATGAAGTGTGAGAGATAAGTGTGTGTGTTTGTGTTTTGTGTTGAATAATTTGTCTAGCGTGTTGTACGTTAGTGGCACATGTTTCTAAGACTGTGCTTGTTCATGTATCTATCATGACAGAGGATGATGTATAACCGTATGTTTTTTGGTGTGTGTGTGTGTGTGTGTGTGTGTGTGTGTAAAATGTAGGAACTTGATTTTGCTCTGAGAGAACTTACCTTTTCATTGTTTTGTCTGAAGAGACTGAATTTTCCATAAAATCACATTTACAGCATTTATTATAGGGCTCATTGGAATATAAAAGTTTCCACGATAAAGATAACCTTTTATGTGTCTATTTCTTAGAAATGTATTCTTTGTATTCATATTGGTTTCATACAGTTTTGAAAACTACGTTTCAATTTAATGACTCTAAAATGTTGTGTGGTGTAACCATCAAGTGAATAAAACCGCCAAAAAACATTACAAATTTTTTCGACACCTTGAGTGACATACATGAGTGATCTTAATTATGATTTTCAAATAATTTTTAAAACAAACAATTTTCCAGGGTAAAATTTTTTTTGTCAGAACAGGTCAAGATATTGTGAATGAGTGGGCAGGATGATTTTCACATCATTTTGAAGCAACAAAATTCTAGGCTACAAAAGTCTTGTGAACAAATATTCAGTATGGGTTTTATGGTCTTATTTCAGTTGAATACTGCAGAATACAGTGTTAGACTTTTGCCATGAAAATGTCATAAGGGCATGTCAAAACACCTCCAGGGCCCAGAAAACACCTCATACTCCAGAGGGTTAATGTCATTACGTTTTGGGGAGTAATTTTACAACCAGAATTAACTTTGCCATGTCATAAAATAGTCCAATTATTATGTTGTATCCAAGCGGCAACCTTCCAGCACAGAAGTGACTTAAACTGCAATTCATCGACGGCCGCTAGAGACAGGCTCCAAAAGGGGGTCAATCCCATAGACCCCCATGTTAAAATGCCCAACTTAACAGCAGAAAGTATATGTTTGGCCACTTGAGTGACAGGTGGATTGCCATTGCTGTCACTACTAGCCGTTTGTCTGCTCCACCCATGTGCTCTTTGCCCATTTTCAGTTATGAAAGCGGTGACACGCTGCCAAGATGGCAACGGCCGGTTCCGCCCACTTTGGGCTTCAAAAATGCTCTTCAGAAACCTACGGGTGACTTCACGGACACTATGTCCATTGTTTTATACAGTCTATGGTTGTACTAAATTACTTTTTTTGTTTTTAAATAATGCTACTAAGAAGATTTTTTTGTTTTGTTTTATAGGTTTTTTTTTCTCCTAAGGAATACTAATAAACAATTATACCAATTCATATCAAGAATTTCTTTATTTGAGGCTTTTGTCCTCATTATGATATCAAAACGGATGTATCACCAGAAAAATATAAAAAGTGCAAATATATATTAAAACAATTAATTAAAAACATGCTTGTGTTTTGTGAGTGATTGTATCATATATTATCATGCATTCAAGATACTCTTTTTTTTTTTTTTTTTTTTTTTTTTTAATGTATTTTTGGGAGAAAAAAAGGGCACAGTCATGTAACCGTTACATGTTAGAGGTCAAAAATATAGATGCAAATGAACACTGATAAAAAAGGGCGTAGAAAATAATTTCACAAAAGTCGCAAAGTAATACACTGAATTAAATGTGAAATTTTGAAGTAGAAAGACTGAAATAGTATTTTCTTGCTTAACATACTCATTTATTTTTTTTGTTTTATTTACTGCTTTCTAAAAAGTGAATTTCATGTCAATAAAACCCCTGTTGTCTGTTTTTTTTCTCTCTCCAGTTCTCGGCCTGGTCGTCCTCCCAAGCGTTCTCTCGGCGTGGCGATGCAGGACAGCTCTCGTCTGCTTCCTCACAGCGTTCACGGGCTGCTCTCTCCGA
>CM031963.1:21901041-21966041 GCA_018749465.1 Paracanthobrama guichenoti | reverse complement strand
TACATAGTAGTTAAGGCCACCTAATATAAAGTGGGAAAAATCTGTAACATTTTACAATAAGGTGCTTTTCATTTGGACCAGTAAGCCACACCCTAGCAACTCCCTGGCAACCAGTTAGATATTTTTTTTTCAGAAAATTTGTAACACTTTACAATAAGGTCCTTTTCATTAATGCATTAGCTAACATGATCTGAAAATGAGCCATATATTTTTACAGCATTTATTAATCTTTGTTTGTGTTGGTTAATAAAAATGCATAGTATAATACAAAAGTATTGTTTAGTAAAAAACATATTTACTTTACTATTCATATGTACTTAGCTAATGTTAACAAATGAAACCCTATTGTAAAGTGTTACCAAAAAGATCTAGTAATCTTTATATAGTTGACCGTACGCAGGGGTAGTTTGACTTTCACCGACTTCCCAGCTCACCGCCTGTTTTGGGTTCGAGTCTGGGCCCACCGCTGATAACAGATAACTGATGGGCCGCACTGATACGAAATGTCAGCGAAAGGACACTCGAACACTCTCTCTCAAACTCACACATTCCCACACACACGTCCCCGGCCTTCGATCTCACACATACACACTTGTAGAAAGCGTCTCTTACACAAACCTGTCCACACACACACACACACACACACACAAGCACATGCACACACTCAGTCTCTCTCTTTCTCTGTGGGTGAAAACAATTGCAGGCCTAGCTGGTGACTTTGATGAATGACATGTCCCTTTGGGGAGCAGTTTCTCCATCTGTTTATCCCCCCTTCTGTTGCCCCCCCTCCCTAAACTCACTCACACACATGTGCAGAAACACACAGCGCACTCAGTGCAGGAGTATTTAAGACTGCCGCTGGCTCCGTCATGCACCTGTAAGCACTCTCGCACACACAAGACATCTTCTTTTTCGAGCACCTAGAGTCTCGTTGTCGTATGTTGTTAAGTTGTTGACTAGTCAAGGAGTTTCTTGCCGACTGGACAGATTAAAGGTCAATCTGAATGGCCATTTGTAACCCATTTTACTTTTGTCAGTAAAAAGTATGTTAAAAGGTTTAAAAAGAAATAAGACGTAATTTGATTTTTATCAATCAATTTGAAGCTAAACATTTTTTGCTAACACTTTAGTTTAGGGTACAATTCTCACTATTAACTAGTTGTTTATTAGCATGCATATTACTAGGATATTGGCTGTTTTTAGTACTCATAAAGCACATATTAATGCCTTATTCTGCATGACCTTATTCTACATCCCTTAATCCTACCCAGTACCTATTAATAAGCATTAGTTAGGAGTTTATTGAGGCAAAAGTCATAGTTAATAGTTAGTTAATAATGAGAATTGGACCCTAATCTAAAGTGTAGTCAACTGGCCGGACTAAAGGTCAAGGTGAATTTGCATTTCGCAACCCATTTTACTTCCATAATGTGGCATGATTCTAAGGTATTAATAGAAAAATATATAGGACAGAACTTGATTTTATCAATCCAGAATTAATTTGAAGTTGAACAATGAAATTTTGGCTACATATCAAAAAGTAGTCCACCGTTCACAACCCATTTTACTGTAATGTGGCATGTTTCTAATTTAAAAGTTATTGAAAGATAAAGAAAAAAAGACCAATCAGGGCTTCATTTGATAATTTTGGTTAGCAAAATAGACAAAGTTGTAATCAGGCATTACGGAAGACATTTTGTTATATCTTACAGTTCATAACTATGCAAGTTAAATGCTTGACAACTGAGCTAACCTCAGTTTTTTTTTTTTTCAATTCAAATATACTATGTATAAAAAAACTTTTACTGTAGTCTACACCTTTAAAATACACTTTAACAGTAAAATTACATTTATTTCCTGCATATATATATATATATTTTTTTTTCTGTTTATGGTGAGGTTAGTTTAGTTAACTAATGAACATTTGGTTTACTGCAAATTCAAGCACTGCCACTCAAAATGTCAAAACAAACAAACAAACATTAGTAAGAAACAATCTACATAAACCAGTCGCGCAGTTTTACTCTGTGACCTCTTTGAGGGACTCTCTTCCCTCGTCTGTTTTAGAGCCGGTCACTTGTGTTGCACTCTGACTGGAGGGGTTAACTCTGTGTGTGTGTGTGTGTGTGTGTGTGTGTGTGTGGGGAAAGAGCTAGGATAAATAAAACATGGAGATCTGTTTAGTGACATATGGGCCAGTGCATCTCCTGCATCCTAATGAACGCTAAGCCTTTCAAACTGTGTGAGACGAGAGCTTTGTGCTGCCAGGAATATAGATATCAGCGAGAACCACTGTGTGTTTATGTTTGGTTAAACCTGTGATTCATGTGCACACTTTATAAGAGCGCATACAGCAACACCCAACTTAATTTTGTACTTTTGTTAGGGTTGTAAAACGCTGTAAGGAGTCACGTGTTAACGCGCATCTTGAAGTGGCAGTCGTGCAGATTTAACATATGGCAGTCGATTGACAAGTCAGCTGAAACAAAAATCCACAGTTGAACACAAATTAAGCTAGTAATTTGCAAATTGTTTGTGTGTTTGTGTGTTTGTGTGTGTGTGTGTGTGTGTGTGTGTGTGTGTCAGAAAAAAAAACTTCTCACAGTCTTAAAGTCATTAGCACATCTGTGATCTTTTTGACATCTTTTTTTGATGTCTGACAGAAACATCTGTACAGTCGTGGCAGAACTGTATCTATAAATCCCGCAGGTTACATTTGTGACCAAAATTGACTTTAAAGTTTGAAGGGTATAGGAGGAGTTGTTGATGTATTTTACGCAGTGTTGTTAGCTGTAAGTTAAAACGCAGACTGCCTTGATTTCATATCACAGCTTGATATGCAGAGACATCCTATTAAATTTACCAGACAGATGCTAGAAATCCAATGTAATACAGTGATAATGTTTCAGGCATTACGAAAGACATTTTGGTAAAGTATATTATTATTATTATTATTATTATTATTTTTACATTAATATTTCATTAGTATTGTCGTGTTGAATGTAATAGATTTTAATGTTGTGTAATGCACAGCACACCTTCATACTGATGTTACTATAATCATCAGTTTTACAGTAAAATTAAATTTATTTCCTGCCATATATATATATATATATATATATATATATATATATATATATATATATATATATATATATATATATATATATATATATATATATAATATAATATAATATAATATAATATAATATAATATAATATAATTATTTTATTTTATTTTATTTTATTTCACTAATTATTGTGAGGTAATTTAGTTAACTAATTAACATTTGAAGACTTCAGACGCCAAAGCCTCTAAGTCCGTCTAAGTTTTCTTTAAAATAAGCATTTTTGTCAGGCTCCTATATATAGGTTTCTACCTAAGTACCGGTACTTCTGAATGGGCTGAGGCTGGGATTTAGCGGGTTTGAAGTGAAAGTATTTTATGAACTTATACTATATGCGGAGAGCATTCACTCAGTATTGTTCTCATTTTTGACCGAAGTGGCTTTTAGAGGCTTTTGCATCTGAACTCTTCATTTGGTTATGCTTTATTTTAAGGTGACGTAGTTACATTGTACTTACTCAAATAAGTACTGAGTAATATTAATTAACTGTACTTACTGTAGAGTTACGGTTTGGATTAGGTTTATTTAATTACGCATAATTTACTGTTATTACTATAGTAAGTACATGTAGTAACATGTAACTACGTCACCTAAAAATAGCGTTACCTAACATTTAAAATGTTTTATTTTTTTCATGAATTATATAATTATTATACATGTTAGTATAATAATTAGTAATGTTCATTGCTCCACATTCACACGGTTTAGAAATCATTTTTGCGTAGTCCTCCTGTAACCACACACACACACACACACACACACACACACACACACACACACACACACACACACACACACACACACACACACACACACACACCTCCATCTGCCCCCAGGTGCATAGGTGGGTGGTCTTCAATCCCTATTTAATGAAGGCTATGATATTTTTTTTTTTTTTTTTTTTTTTTGGATCACAGAGTGATCTGCCTGTCTTCAAACACACTAGCTGGAGATGTCTCAATAGCTCTTCATTATTGCAGGCACAGCCTGTGGAAAAAACAAAAGCACAAAGACATCATAATTACAAGAGCACGCACAGGCTCGGGGACGGCAAGAGAAGATCTTCAAGTGTTTATTTCCATTGCTCTTATAAAGACAAGGCTGGCCGCTCTCCGATGGCTTCCCAGTACTTCTCCAGCACTTCCTTCATTGATCTTCTCAGCTGAAGTGAATGGACGGGAAAGGATGATGCGTATTTCTCACATTTTTGGTCTTTAAACAGTTTGTCCTCAATTATCACTACATGGGTTTCATTCACATGTAAAGATATTATCAGAGGTGAGGTGAGAGAATAAGAGTCAAAATCTGCTAAGGGATTTTGTAAGTAATTAATTGTAACAAATCATAATGTATCTTTTATTGGAAAATTAAACATTTTATCAAACTTTAATAATTGCTTTAATATTTTAAATAACTGAGAAGATAGTATTCAAACTACATTTTATAAAAAAACACCTGTCAAGTTTATAATATATATCACATCAGCATATGATAGTAAAATCGGACGACTACAGGGGCTCCTCTCAAGATCACTCATTTAACAGTTCATCTATTGACAAAATGATGAAAAAAAGAATCAGTCAAGGATAGAAAAGCATTGAAAATATTCAAATCAGGAATGTCAGAATCAGAATGTGTAGTTTGTGCATAAACAAATCATGCCAAATCATGTTGAATGATGTTCACTAAGCTTTTCAGTTGGACTGGCGTTTTATTCTCTTCAGCATGAAGTATTTCACTCAGTTGTCCGATCATTCCGATTCAATTTCAGCGAGTGAAGAACAAATTTATACTCGTGTGTGTTATGTACACTGTCAGAAAAAAAGGTACATTGCTGTCACTGGAGCAGTACCCTAAGGTACAAAACCGAAAAGGTACTAATATGTACCTTTAAGGTACTAATGCACTCTCTTAAAGTACTGATATGTACCTTTAATGCACTAATATGTACCATTTAGGGGTGAGTAAGGTACAAAGATGTACCTTTTCACTTTTGTACCTTAGGGTACCGCCCCAGTGACAGCTTTGATTCACATTAATGACAGACAGCAGTAGGTTTATTAGGCTGCTGTCACTTTAAAATATGACGCGGATCTGACACGCATCCCATTTTCTCACAACTCTTTACATTCATTTAAGACTTCATTTAACTCATAAAAGCACTGCACCTTTTTTTCTGAGAGTGTATTATGCACGTTATCGTCTCTGACAGATGACTCGCTGGACCTCAGATCAATTATGTGGATTTGAAAACAGATATCAATCAAAACCGATTGTAAGATAATTATTTCTTTCTTAGCAGGCAAGTATTCAGTGAAGTGATTGATGACAGACGTGATAACGTGCATAAGGGGTGAACTATGCTTGATTTTTGAGTAATTATAAAACATGCTGGAGACTTTCAGAAAGCTTTTTGCGCATTTTACAGAATGTTTAAAAAGTTTATTTCGTGGTTTAAATTACGTTACAGAACGTATTAAGTTCAAGCCTTGCATTCAGCTGTTGGAAACTCATTGACTTCAAGTAAAATCGAGTTCATTTCTTTTACCAGGATAGCAGTGGTTTTGATGCACAAAGTTGTTTTTATTATTGTTTTTATTTAAACCCATGAAAATTGGAATAGTGAAAAATCACTTTTTAAAACTATTGTTCCATTATTACCCATAGCTGATTTTGAATCATAATTGAGAAAACAGAGGATCAAATATTGGATAGAGCTCTAATGTTGCATTTACATTAAGACTATGTAGTTGCCTTGACCATTTTTTACCATGGTAAACTGCTGAAATAGTAGTTACTAAAGTAAATGGTTGTACTACAATAAAACCCTTACGAAAATGTAGCATTTTTAGGAAGGTATTGAATTTTGTAGTATTTGTAGTAAAAGCAAAGTTGGTGGGTTTACCTCAGCAATAACTAATGTATTTGTGCTAAAGCCATAACCACAGTCTTAAACTAAAATTAACTTTACTATTAAATTTTACTACAGGAACGAGAGTTTATTGTGTTGAACTTTTATGGAAGTGAACTATGGTTTTACTACAGGAACAACACAACTGTTGTATTTATTGTAAAATCATAGAAACATGTAAAATCCTCCTTTATGGAAATTTTGCTACAAGAACTAGTGTAACTAGTGTTTGTTGTGGTTGTGGATCCATCAGTGTAACTCATTTTAAGTGTAGCATTAGTCAACACTATGCTCAAAAAAATGTAACTAAACAAAATGTCAAAGATTTGGATGAAGCGCACATATAAGTACTTTAAATTACTTTACAATATCAACAACTACAGCAACTATTTTTATGGAAATCATGGTACATTTTTGTAAGGGCTGTTAAATGCATCTGCGAATTTCATCCGTCTTTATAGTAGAATTAATAGCTATTGAGATGTCCACCTACAGAACTCAAGCGATATGATACTCATCTGTCTGTTTGTCAGCCGCTGGCCTCCTTATCACTGCACCGCTCGGCAGCGTTAACTCTATAATTAGCCACTTAATTAGCAAAGGGGACTTGATTGACAGTTTGGAGCCAATGACTCACGTTCAGGACGAACGTCTAAGCGCATGTGTGTTGTTTGAGTGTGCTAACGCCGCCGGCGACACATTAAGACCCACCTTAAGATCAATCGTATCCAAAACCTCTTATGTGAGCACAAGTCAATCTGCGTGTGTCAGAGATTACAAAATTGGGATTAGTTCTGGGGAATGATACACATTTGTTAATCCCAAATAAATGATGTCGTCTGTGCGAAGCCTTGGAGAGACAAGTCAAATGCCTCAGGATGAAAGTAGAAACCTGAAGTCGTCTACCCTCTCCCTCAGATAAATTTAATATCAATATTTCAAAGAATTGCTGTTCTTTTGAACTTTCTATTTAAAAAATTGATACTTGGAGAGCATAAGAGACATCTTTTAAAAAACTGCATGTACATTAATAAAACCTAACATTCAAAGTTTTTAATATATTTTTATATTGTAATAATTTCACATTTAATCTCCAAATCAATGCAGAAACAAAATAAAGACAGTAGCCTATATTTGAAATATTTGTTTAATGGCATCTTTTTATGAAAGAAGGCCACTATCACCGGTACCAATGTTCTCAAATTTAGCCATTAATTATAGACATTCAGCATTACAGTATAATTAAAAGCTATCAATTTTTAAATGTGTTTTTGTCCGTCTAAGCAGCTTTCTGTGCGTTAAACTGAAATAATGACTCTCGTAAACACGTTCATTTTGACAGCAGTAATATATATAAATATATATATATACACTCACCTAAAGGGTTATTAGGAACAGCATACTAATACTGTGTTTGACCCCCTTTCGCCTTCAGAACTGCCTTAATTCTACGTGGCATTGATTCAACAAGGTGCTGAAAGCATTCTTTAGAAATGTTGGCCCATATTGATAGGATAGCATCTTGCAGTTGATGGAGATTTGTGGGATGCACATCCAGGGCACAGCTCCACCACATCCCAAAGATGCTCTATTGGGTTGAGATCTGGTGACTGTGGGGGCCATTTTAGTACAGTGAACTCATTGTCATGTTCAAGAAACCAATTTGAAATGATTTGAGCTTTGTGACATGGTGCATTATCCTGCTGGAAGTAGCCATCAGAGAATGGGTACATGGTGGTCATAAAGGGATGGACATGGTCAGAAACAATGCTCAGGTAGGCCGTGGCATTTAAACGATGCCCAATTGGCACTAAGGGGCCTAACGTGTGCCAAGAAAACATCCCCCACACCATTACACCACCACCACAAGCCTGCACAGTGGTAACAAGGCATGATGGATCCATGTTCTCATTCTGTTTACGCCAAATTCTGACTCTACCATCTGAATGTCTCAACAGAAATCGAGACTCATCAGACCAGGCAACATTTTTCCAGTCTTCAACTGTCCAATTTTGGTGAGCTTTTTGTAGCCTCTTTTTACTATTTGTAGTGGAGATGAGTGGTACCCGGTGGGGTCTTCTGCTGTTGTAGCCCATCCGCCTCAAGGTTGTGCGTGTTGTGGCTTCACAAATGCTTTGCTGCATACCTCGGTTGTAACGAGTGGTTATTTCAGTCAAAGTTGCTCTTCTATCAGCTTGAATCAGTCGGCCCATTCTCCTCTGACCTCTAGCATCAACAAGGCATTTTCGCCCACAGGACTGCCGCATACTGGATGTTTTTCCCTTTTCACACCATTCTTTATAAACCCTAGAAATGGTTGTGCGTGAAAATCCCAGTAACTGAGCAGATTGTGAAATACTCAGACCGGCCCGTCTGGCACCAACAACCATGCCACGCTCAAAATTGCTTAAATCACCTTTCTTTCCCATTCTGACATTCAGTTTGGAGTTCAGGAGATTGTCTTGACAAGGACCACACCCCTAATGTGTATATGTATAAAATGAAACCAATTAGATGTTTATCTAAGGTTTTGTGCAAGTGATATGAGTAAATGCCTGCTCACATTTAGTCTACAACTACAATAATAACCGCCATGTTTACACTTCGCACACAATGACTCTGCACGATTTCTCTCAACATGGGGACAGGAGAGCTGTCAGTCAATATATGGCAATAAATATTTGAAAAAGTAACTATTTGAAAGTTACTCGTCTACTCGTTACTTGAAAAAAGTAATCTGATTATGTAACTTGCGTTACTTGTTATGTGTGACCCCTAACACTGTGTGTGTGTGTGTGTGTATATATATATATGTATGTATGTATGTATATGCATGTATATGTGTATATGTATGTGTATGTATTTGTATGTCAACGTTTTTCAATACTTTTTTTCTTTGTATGCTAATAAAGTGTTAATAAGCAGAGAATCGAGCATCAAGAGGTTGTATGAATAATATGTCCATGTTAATTACTCATCAGGGCACCTGGAGCTAAATGAGCTTGTGCTTACCAGAAATAGTTACTGTTCTCCATGTGAAGGGCATCATCAAACACACACTTGCTCTCTGGACAGCTAATACAGAATTTCAATATAGGTACACACACACACACTCAAACAAAAAAGGGCCAACAAAAAAACAAAGAGTCTCAGCATCCCACAGCGAGCTTTATTAATTTTGACAGTGCAGTATGTAAATGCCTATTTTAGTGCTTACGCTGCTAGTTAGCCAGGTATCGGCCACGCTGACACTTCTTCCCCTTGTATAAAAAAAAGAAAAGAAAAAAAGAGAGAACGTCAATAGCACATCGATAAAGTCACGCTAATTTTTACATGCTGTCCTCGACTTTGCCCTCATCTGCACATTTTTTTTTTTTTTAAATTTAACATCAAAGTTCAAGATCTGACTTTGTTAATCTGGTATTAAAATGAATAAAAGGGTGACCTTGTCCAAATTAATAAGTCAGTGGCGAAACATGCTTTCAACGTTCAGAAAGGTTACACAAAGGTTAGCCTTCAAGTGCGGCACCAGCATGCCGAGGGAGACGCGGAGAGACAGATGCTCACCGTTTTCTCTCTCACATAGACTCTTGAACTTGCTTTGTTCGCGAGACATGTAAGCTCATCATTTCTTGCTTTTGTTGTGTAGCTTATAGACAAATGCCTCATAAGTCTAAAGATGAAGTGGTTAAGAAGAGGTTGTTTTGTGTCTTGATTGAGATCAAGAGACTGTAGACAGTTTGTTGAAAGGCTCTTAGCTCTACTCAGGGCCATAACCACCATAGACATTGAGGGGGACAAGTCCCTTCCAATAATGAGAAATGGCCGAATCGTTTTGGCCAGTACATTCCATACTTCACGAGAAAAGCAGGTGCCGAACATCTCCGTTTCTCCGCATTAACCCTGGCCACTTTAAATTTCTGACCAATCCAAGAAAATAGTTCTCGGACACCCACAAGAAAAAAAAGTTCTGCGAGAACAAGCTTCGAGAACTCCCAAACCAGCCCTGGGAGCGAGAACTTTTTTTCTCTGTTCTTGCGGAGTATGCAACGGCCTTTACACCTGATATTAAGATGCGTTTTGTATGATTGGATCACAAGTAGACGAGGGAGGGAGACGCATTCCTATTTACACCTGGTGTTTTAATCCGTCTCTTTTGTCCACTTTCAACCACTTCTGTCCTGATTTCTTCAAGAGGAGGATCTACTGTATGTGTGGGTACTGTATGTACTGTATGTAAATCTTTCTATCTAATGAACGAAATAAGCTTGCACAGTTTACATATGCGAAAGGAGGCGACAGAAAAACATATGGAGAACAGCAGACTAAGGCAAATGCGGCGAGTGCGTGTTAGAAATCAGGAATTTTGCTTGGTACGTTTTTCGTCTTCAGCCAACAAAGTTTAAATCCCGTCTGGCTAGCACTCTTCCCATAATGTTTACGCATTAGGTCAGTAGGCGGAGAGTAGACAGTGTTTTGTGGCTTTTCAAACACATTTGACCACATGAGCACTTGCACTACTAAAGCAATGCGGTCAAATGCATTTTAGACTACCTCTGGAAGTGATCGAAAGTGGACAAGCTCAAAAAGTTTAAGACTCCGTTTACACCTGTATTTAGTGTCGTCCCCTTGTGATCCAATCGACCAAAGCACATCTTAATACCAGGTGTAAACAGGACCTCAGACAAACACCAAAATCCCTTAGTGGGCTGCTTTACAAAACTACAGTATGTTTTGCCCTTACGTGTGTCAGCTCCTGAGGGAAAGCCACTATATTGTGCTCATGTCCACAACTAGGGTTCAGTAGTAAGTACACTTACCAGGAAGTAGCCATTTCTATATTACTATACACAAGTAAAATCACTATATACAAATAAATATGATGGAGTTAAAATCAGTTTTGTTATTGTTAACCAAATCTCTTAAAAATGAATGAAACTGAAATAAAATACAAATATTAGATTAAAACAAAAACTTAAAAAAAAAAAAACTGAACTACTGAATGAACTACTGAAATAAACCAACTAAATGAAATGAAATGTTTGTTAAAGTACTACAGTTATTAAATATAAACTGAAAAAATAAACCTTTATACAATGCTAATAAAAGCTACATAAAATACTAATAAGAACAAATAAAACTAATACAGTACAAAAGCACATAACAAAATTACAAATGAAAATGTATATTAAAAAAACTCTTTTAAAATACTAATAAATACTATAAAAGTATATAAGTAATACTAGAATATCACTGGTTAAAATGTGTGTGATATAAAGACAACACATAATTTTATAATTATTTATTAATTTTGATATCAGTTGTTTGTTTTATAATTTTTATTGTTATATTTATTGCTATTATTATTAATAGCTGTATTATTGTTATTAATTATTATTAACAACAATTCAATTTTCTCTTTACACTAGTCTAATTTTATATTTAATAAAACAAATACAATTTCATGGCTGTTTAGAAATTTCAGTTTGAGATTTTAGATCCACTCGTCCGCCCTTCTACTGGTTCATGTCACAGAATAGGACACCCTAGACTCTCCGAAAGCCTTCCCATCATGCAGTACAAGAGACGCTAAATGCTTGTAAGTGTTTGAGAGAGATAGTGAAGGCAGCTCAACAGGTACAGTGAGCTACTATATCAGCATGTAAACCTCAGCCTTTTCCTTTCACCTTCCTACTTATCCTTCTTTCTGTCTCTCTCGCTCCCTTTTTTTCTCTGGCTTTCTCCGGCCACTGGAGTGGATCAGTCAAATTATCGAGTGGCAAAACTAATTCGGCGCCTGGGGGCCGGCAGAGCTGCCACTTCCCATCAGCCCCTCCGCCAGTCAGCGCCCAACTGTTTTCATTTGGGTCCTCTTGTTTCATTTATTATGGCTATTGGAGCTAATCCTACGAGCAAACCCCCGGCCGGCCCGCCTGTCACTATTGTTTCAGCTCTTGGATGCACCTTGCGTTCAGTGGGAGGGCTGATCCAGTACCAGCTCATGACGGAAGTGAGCGTTCTCAGATGGAGAGAGAAAGAGCGGGAAGGAGATCTCATCAATCATATTAAACTCGTTTGGACAGACTCGAAACCCCCCACTTTCTCTTTCTCTGCCTCACACTTCTTAAAGATGCTCCATTGTTTCCTTTTTTGTACTGTAGTCAAGCAGAAACTACCCAGTCTTTGTTCTTTTATGGTTTAAGAGACTTCATTTATAAACTGAATCTTACATCTTTACACATTTTTATTCAATATACGCATCAGAGTTAGTGAAGTTAGTTCAAGCTAGTAATAATTTAATTACAATTTTAATATTTCATCACTTAAGTAATGTAGTAGAACATTTCTGAGGAGTCAGCCTGAATGAATGTGTGTAGTATGAACGTAATCTGGATTTACATTTGCCATGTTACCCTTATCACATGACCTACCTCAGAATCTCACCAGGAGGTAATCCGGGAGTCATCCATACTACTTTTGTCACATAATTTTTCCCCACCTACTATATAGTAGGAGAGTATGTGATTTTGGATGCAGCCTGAATGTTAGATCATGATTTCTCAAGAGAAAAATCTGGATAAGAACATAATTTGTTCTAAGTCTATATTTGCTCTCCTTTAAATCTTATTAATGTTTAGGATAAACAGCTGAAATAGATACATCTATACACACACACACACACACAATTTATACATATATATACAGTATACATAAGGAAAAAACTAAATGTATATTAGACTGCATAAATTGATTATACACTGTAACTTATTTTTGAAGTTGTAAATAAGACACTTTTTTTTCTTGTTTTACAAGAAAATACAATTTCAGTCTTTATACTTAAAAAAAAAAATCACATTTAATTCAATGTCTTACTTGCTTTTCTTTGTAATTATTTTCTTATCCAGAAACACTGAAGTTTGCCTTATCTTTTGTTTTCAATCCAAACCTCACACTTGTGTTACAGGAAATTATTGATTATAATCAATACAGCCTCTCATGCATTTCCATGAACTACAATAGATGCTCAACAAACGGCAAACGCATCAAAATGACATTCAGAGTTCAGTCGTAATCTTGAAGTAATTCCCTTTGCTAATACATATTTATATAAAAGTGTAGCTTTCTTGATTAGGCCATCAAAAGACTTGGAGAGAGGGAGAGGAGAGAGGGGGAGGGAGGGAGGAGGGAGGGAGGGAGGGAGGGAGGGAGAGAGAGAGAGAGAGAGAGAGAGAGAGAGAGAGAGAGAGAGAGAGAGAGAGAGAGAGAGAGGAGAGAGAGAGAGAGAGAGAGAGAGAGAGAGAGGAGGGAGGGAGAGAGGAGGAGAGAGAGAGAGAGAGAGAGAGAGAGAGAGAGAGAGAGAGAGAGGAGAGGAGGAGAGGGGAGGGAGGGAGGAGGAGGGAGGGAGGGAGAGAGAGAGAGAGAGAGAGAGAGAGAGAGAGAGAGAGAGGGAGAGAGAGAGAGATTGACCACAGGGCAACAGTTAAAAAGAGGTTAAGGGTTTTGTGGAACACATAACACATGCTAGTCAAGGTAAACTGCTGTTTGTTGAAGCCTGGACTCTCTAGGTTTGCTGTCTTACGGGAAAATAAACGCCTGTGGGTCTGAAGAGAGAATTGGGTGGTCTGTCTTTAATGACCCAGCTTCAGTCTTCCTTTGAAATGTGAGGGAGGTCATACCTCTGCGCCTCTGCAATTAACCATGTTAACGAGGCTAAGCCATTAGCGCTAGCACCAAATTTGGTACCTTAAACAAACAAGCACTTCACTGTTGTAAAGACATAGGTGTTGTGTATTTATTTGTCTACACTGCACTAAATGTGCCTAAAAGTTAGTATGAAATTTAAATATAGATTTAAAAGCCTTTTTGCGTTTAGCGTAGCATGTTCTGTTTTTAGCATATAGCGTGAGGGTTAACAAGATCTAACTAAATGAATGCTACAGTACATATTTCATCACTTCCACTTCAGTCATGTTACTTGTGGAAGAAAGGTTTGCAATTACTAATCAAAATGAACTTGCTTATGATTTTTCGTCTGCCAGATGAAAAAAAAAAAACCCTTAGGTTTACAGTGAGTCACATCTAGAGACCAGAATATCATGGAAACCTAGCGATCTTTTGACTTAACACCACCTAACAGCCTAACGTCTTTGCATAGGAAACAGTATCAACGCCCACTCGCTATTGCACTTGAGTAAGTGTTCATATAACGAGAACGTTCCATATAAAACTGTCATTTACAGTCAAAGCATTATGAAAACGTTTACTTGTGGTTTGTGATGCAGCTGCTGTCAGATCCAGTACAAGTGCTGCTTCATCTGTCAACAAAAAGTTTCTTTGTGAACTTTTCATTACACTGTGCCTCCAAAACAATTTGCTGTCAAATGCTCCCAACAAACATATGATCCCCTGATGCGATCCATGACACCATTAAAAATAAACCTTCCACTTGTTCCTGATGCTGGTATCCTTCTGAAGTCTGTACAGAAATCAGCAAATGAACTGCTTAAACAGAATGTGTCAAAGCGAACGATCCTTTACGTTTCCATTTACTCTTCCATTTGTCCTGATGTCAACAGACTCAAGCACATGGATACATAAGAAAGTGAGGGCATCTGTATACTGTATCCATCCAGTATAGACAGTGTCTGTGGTTATAATGGTTCTATTTACTTTTGATGCGTCACAACGCGACAACGCTCACATCCAGTGTAGGAAAATGTCAGCCGTTAAGCTACTGAATGGCAATGGGCCTAGTGAACTATGTTGTGATGATGTATAACTATTTGTTGATGTCTGGAGGAAGTCAAATGCAAATGTATTTGTCCATGTAGTGTCACAAATCCCACAATATCCAAACAAATTTTTTTTGGAGATTGTTTAACTCTTTCCCTGCCATTTATCTCATCTTTTATGAAAAAGCACTTCCTGTTTTTATGTCTTTCCGTGTTTTCACTGTTATACAGTAGGGGGCGCTATTACGCATTTTCTGAAAGAGTGCTGAATCTCCTGATCAAAACACATGTGAAGAAGATGCAGAAACAAGCGATATGTAATCAAGGATGATGTAATCATAAATAAAGTAATGCAATCATCAACATTAAACAGCATATAAATCAAAACTGCCTAATGTTACCAAATGAAATGTCGACCCAGGACGAGCTATATACCCTGTGCAAGCTTTAGGGGTGTTGATGGATCTACTTTATCTATGTTTTGATCATCATTCTGAATCTGATCCAGACTTAGGGCCCTATCATACACACGGCGCAGTGTTTTTTGCTAGTTTCAACTCAACGCAGTTTTAATTTTCACGTCCTGCGTCACGTTGTTTAAATAGCAAATGCATTTGCACATGGGCGTGCTGGTCTGAAAATGTGAAATGTGTGTTCAGGCGCATTGTTGCTATTTTGAGGCAACTGAAAACCCAGTATTTTTGTGGTATTTAAAGACCATTAGTAATATGCACCTATAAGCGGATGCACTCCGTACACTCTGCTTATTACACACACAGGGACGTGCAGGAGGAAAAGGATTCCTCTCTGGAGAAGCGTTTAGCCTTTCTGCAACTGGTGCAAATGGTGCAAGCGCAACTGGCTTTTAAAGGGAATGGAAGATGAGACTCTGACTGGTTTATTGCACGTTACACCCAAAACACACCCATTACTCATTAAGAGAATAGGTACAACCCTTTTGGGCCATGCACACCATCCATTTTTCCCATCGTTAAACTAGCAAAAGTGGATTTAGACATGCCCTAAGTGCACGTTGTTAAAATAGGCCCCTTAGTCTTTGACAAATACATGATTTGTGCATGCATGTGATGCATGAAGCTAGAATAAAATGTGTTTGTCTTTTTGTTTAAAAGCAGAGGGTCTGTTCTTTCTTTTGATATATTGCATGTTCTGATATATTGATATTCATACAACAAAATATTCTGGGGGCCATGACATTTTTGTGAAAATGATTAAAAACGCTGGCAAATTTTTTTGAGAGAGTTAATTGTACAAAGACGTAGCTCAAGGTAGATCAAGGCAAATTTGATGTCATGACCCCTTTAATGAAATTCCACCTCAAATGTCCACCTATGTGCAATTGGTTCTGCAAATGTAGCGAATTATAACATCCATTTTGTTTTCTCTCTCTTAGCTTTGTTTGATGCCTACGGCTGCATGTTAACTAATCTAGATCAACAACAGTTTGAAGAGCCTGCACACACGTATACACACACACGTATCGGGGAGGAGAATGACACGCTAATATTGCGGCGCGTCTAAAGATGTTTGTGAGGATGTTTTCAGGTATGATGCCCGAGGGTTTACAGCAGCTCGGTTTCACACTAATCAACACTATCCGTTCCTTCTACACATTTAAACAAGGTTTTACACTGTACACCACTGTATGCTCTCGCAGGGCTTTTTTCTGCATCCCTTGAAGAAGTATACGTTTGAAGAGTGAAAGTAATAAATGAATTTATCAGGTTTTATGGACTAATAAACATAACCATAGTTTACATTACCACACCTCCAGACTGCACTAAACCGGTTTGTTTGAACAGGAGCAGGATGGTTCATGTGAACTTTGATCGTAATTATTAATATTAATATAAGGCGAAGTGCTGTTTCTCAGAAACAGTCTGGGCAGTCAGTTGTGAAAGGTGGACCTTGAATTTTTTTTCTTTTTTTTTTTTTCTGTAGAGTTGTATCATATCCTTATCAAATGCTCTGCACAGATCACACAACCGTGGTTAATGTGAGGTCAATAAAAACATGTAGACGTAGGACACTGCTCAAATGGAGTCACAAATTGCAGCTTTTATATCTATAATTAATGTTTACATTGACTTCAACTTAAATTTTTTACTTATTAACACTTGGTTTATTTAGCAGCTGCATGCTGAGGTAGAGAATTATGCATTTCAAGACAAAAAAATGGACCCTGTTAACTAACCCTGCATTTTGCTGATCATACTTTTTTGATTAAAATGTAATGACACCTGAAACAACTTTAATGCTAATAAAACATTTTACAATCCAATTAAATAATAAATCAAATTTAAATGAAAATATGTACATTATTATTATTAGTATTATTATTGTCTATTATTTTTTATTTTTGTAAAAAATATTTTAATTATTGTTGTTATTATTATTAGTATTATTATTGTTGTCATTATTAGTAGTAGTATTATTATTACGCATTATAAACGCTAAAGTGATTTCACACAAAAAATTCAAATTCTGTCATCATTTTCTCCAAATCTTTTTTCCATGGAACAAAAATAAACTATTTTGCATAATGTCCATATAATGAAAGCATAAAAAAATGATAAAATGCACCAGTGTTACATTTTAAAAAAGATTTTTGTTTTTGTCATTTTTATTAGTTTTTCTTCTAATATTAATGTTTAGGTTTAATTTATTTTTAGTGCTGTCAAATGATTAATTGCAGTTAATCGCATCCAAAATAAAAGTTTGTTTGCATAATATATGTGTCTGTACTGTGTATAATTATACACACATGCATGTATAAGATTTTTTCTTAAATGTATACATGCATGTGTGTATTTATATAGACATAATTATACATAGTACAGACACATATATTATGCAAACAAACTTTATTTTGGATGCGATTAATTGTTTGACAGCACTATTTATTTTAATTCATTTTAAGTTTTATTTCAGTTTTATTATTTTAATTTATTAATTTTAATGCTTCAACCTAAACTTATTTTATTTCTTGGTCATTTAATCTTTTTTTAATCTTATACTCATGTTTTATTTTTATTTCAGCTTTATTTTAATTAACACACTTTTTTTGTTTCTGTTTTAATACTCTTAGTTTTTGAAGATTAAAATAATAATCTTGCCATAAATATACTTCAGAATCCAAATAACTAATGGTGTTTTTATGCACCAATTTTAAATATGTCCAATTGAGATTTGAGAGCTGCTGTGGTGGGAAGGATTTTAGCAAATAATGAATTTGGACCGTTTCTCACACAAAGCTATCATATGACATCAGAAGACTTGCTATAAAGTGCACAGACTCGCATGGACTACTTTTATGTTGCTTTTGCGTCATTTTGGGTCATGTTCAGTCTCGGTTCACATTTACTTTAATTGTATGGAAAAGAGCAGCTTGAACATTCTGCAAAACATCTCCTTTTATTTTCTATGGAAGAAAGGCATACATGTTTGGAACAACATGAGGGTGTGCAAATGATGACAGAATTTATTCGCATGCATGTTTCAGACAATTAAAAGCCATATTCTGAGAACGCTTTGAGGCATTTGCACGGAGGGGATGGATGATAGTAAGAAAAGAATGTATGTAGAGACCGAAATAGAGGAGTATGTGAGCCAAAGACACAGCACGAGAGAGAAAGAGGAGGTAGGAAAAGTGCTCTCCACTCACTTTCTGCCCAGTGAGCAGTGCCTTGTTACTCTTTGAACACTTGGCCCATTTATTTCTGCTAAGTCGTGAGATTCTGAGTCGGCCAGTGAAGACTCTAGTGGCTCTTTCCATGAAACATTAACGAGTTCCTGGGGTTAAAGGGATGCCTCGAAATCACTGCTGATTGCAGCTTGTGTGTATATAGGTGTGCAAATGCATGAATGTGTGCATACGCGAACATTATGGGCAGAAATTAATATACACCATTGAAAGAAATGCATAAAGGGGTGAGCAAAGGTGTGCGTATACAGATAAATCCATGCATTGGGTTGTGAGATGTTTTAACATCCTGATCATTGTGCGCACACATTTCTCTCCATAGGCAGTCTGACTGCAGGATACAAGGTTATTAATCTACGCTGCCTCTGCCACCCACCACCCCGTGCCCCTCCAGGGCGACTGTTGATGACACGTACAGATCATGACGCCCACGGGCCAATCACAGAGCTCATCTTCAGCGCTTCACAATCCTGCTGCAGTCGGCACTGCCCACTCTACACACACTCCACACACACTCCACATTCACACGTGTTTCTTCTCTAGAGTACATAAAACACAACCTGGTGGAAAGATTTTGTATCTCTTACCAGATAGAGAGCCTGCAGTTTAAGTTAAAGGTGAATTTATTGTTAGATAGAAGTTGTAGTTTATACATCAGCTTTTTTTTTATTAATTTTTTTTATCAAAACTGACAAAAACACATTTTTTTAGTGCTGGTGTGTATTTATTTTATTTTTTTGGCAAGATCCAATTTAAAGCAAGACAAAACACACAAAAAATACAATGACTTTGACTATATTGTATGATAGACATTTTTCAAATGTATCACATATTTTTGTGTCAAAACACCTATAGTCACAGGCTCATGATAAAAATAAATGATTCATTACATTGTTATTATTTAAAAACACAAAACAACAAAAAAATCTATATATATATATATATATATATATATATATATATATATATATATATATATATATATATATATATATATATATATATATATATATATATATATATATATATATATATATATATATATATATCTCCATGTTCTCATTCTGTTTACGCCAAATTCTGACTCTACCATCTGAATGTCTCAACAGAAATCGAGACTCATCAGACCAGGCAACATTTTTCCAGTCTTCAACTGTCCAATTTTGGTGAGCTTGTGCAAATTCTAGCCTCTTTTTCCTATTTGTAGTGGAGATGAGTGGAACCCGGTGGGGTCTTCTGCTGTTGTAGCCCATCCGCCTCAAGGTTGTGCGTGTTGTGGCTTCACAAATGCTTTGCTGCATACCTCGGTTGTAACGAGTGGTTATTTCAGTCAAAGTTGCTCTTCTATCAGCTTGAATCAGTCGGCCCATTCTCCTCTAGCATCAACAAGGCATTTTCGCCCACAGGACTGCCGCATACTGGATGTTTTTCCCTTTTCACACCATTCTTTATAAACCCTAGAAATGGTTGTGCGTGAAAATCCCAGTAACTGAGCAGATTGTGAAATACTCAGACCGGCCCGTCTGGCACCAACAACCATGCCACGCTCAAAATTGCTTAAATCACCTTTCTTTCCCATTCTGACATTCAGTTTGGAGTTCAGGAGATGTTCTTGACCAGGACCACACCCCTAAATGCATTGAAGCAACTGCCATGTGATTGGTTGATTAGATAATTGCATTAATGAGAAATTGAACAGGTGCTCCTAATAATCCTTTAGGTGAGAGTGTATATGTGTATGTATATATATATATATATATATATATATATATATATATATATATATATATATATATATATATATATATATATATATATATATATATATATATATATATATATATATATATTTATGTTAAAAAGAAAAATATGTATTTTTAAGTATATATTTAATATTTAACCCCCAGGAGTCAGCTGTCGCGCCGGCGCGATAGACTCACTTTTTTTCTTATCAGTGCCAAAGAGACTCGTTGTTTTTTTTTTTATCATTCAGGCAAGTGTTATACATCATTATAATCTGTTAAGTTTCTATTATTTTTTTGTGTACAGTCACAATAAAAACAAATTGTTGTGCTTCTTGCAAAATAAAGAAAACAAACATGATGCGCGATCCGCAGCCTCTCTGTCAAAGACGTTCGTTCAGACAGTCTTCAGAAAAGGAAGACTTTTGCATTTCAGCACCACTGTCAGCTAAAGGCTGTAACCATGTAGGAAACATTTTTGTTGAATTATTATTATTAATAATAATAATAATAATAATAATAATACTATTTAAATAACTAACTTATTTAGTAATAACTAAAGTTATTTAGCAGTTTGGTAACTTTATTACCAAACACTTTACTATTTTACTACCTTACACTTTATTATTTTGGTAACTCATTACAATAAGGTTTCATTAGTTAACATTAGTTAACTACATTTAGTTAACATGAACTAATAATGAACTACACTTATAATGTTACATGTCTAGTCTGTTTCAGTTTTTGATCCTGTCACATGTTCCTTTGTTCTAGTTTTCCCGCCACTCCTGTGTTCCCATGGTCACCCTCATCAGTTCATTTGTCCCAGCTGTGTCTTGTTAATTACCTCATTTAGCCTTGTGTATTTAGTCGACAGTTTCCCCTCAGTGTTTGTCCGTCGTCTACATATACTGGTGTTTTGAGTGTTCCCTGTGAGTTTGTTCATTTAAAGTTCCTGTTCCAAGTTCTCCTTCTCCTTTGTGAGTTTGATCAACACTAGTTTGTAATATATAAAGCATTTATTAATCTTTGTTAATGTTAATTATAATGCTGTCCAACCGATTAATTGCATCCAAAATAAAAGTTACATAATAAAAGTTGACATAATATATATATGTGTGTGTGTGTGTGTGTGTGTGTGTGTGTGTGTGTGTGTGTGTGTGTGTGTGTGTGTGTGTGTGTGTGTGTGTGTGTGTGTGTGTGTGTGTGTGTGTGTGTGTGTGTGTGTGTGTGTGTGTGTGTGTGTGCGTGCGTGTGTGTGTGTATGCGTGTGTGTGTGCGTGTGTGTATGCGTGTGTGTATGCGTGTGTGTATGCGTGTGTGTATGTATGCGTGTATGTATGCGTGTATGTATGCGTGTATGTATGCATGTATGCATGTATGTGTGTGTATTCAAATATACATAATTATAAACAGTACACACACACATATATTGTGTAAACAAACTTTTATTTTAGATGCGATTAATCAATTTGACGGCACTTTTGCAACATTTACTAATACATTATTCAAATTAAAAGTTGTGTTTTGTTAACATTAGTTAATGCACTGAAGTAACATGATACACACACACACACACACACACACACACACACACACACACACACACACACACACACACACACACACACACACACAAAATGTTTGTTTTTGTGAATTGTGGGGACATTCCATAGGCGTAATGGTTTTTATATCGTACGAACCGTATTTTCTATCCCCCTACACTACCCCTACCCCTAAACCTACCCATCACAGGAAACTGCACATTTTTACTTTCTCCCAAAAAAACTCATTCTGTATGATTTATAAGCCTTTTGAAAAATGGGGACATGGGTAATGTCCTCATAAGTCACCCTCTCCTTGTAATACCTATGTCATACCCATGTCATATACACATTTGTGTCCTGATATGTCTCACACACACACACACACACACACACACACACACACACACACACACACACACACACACACACACACACACACATATATATATACAGGAAAAACAGCCCCTGAAAAATTTTGTTACAGGAACAACACAAGATAATCATCCGGAACACATTTTAGCAAAATAAGAATGCACTTCAGATTAAGGTAAGATTTAGATGCGTGTACCCACAATTAACTCCACATAGAAGCCTCCCTAAATGCTGATCTGTGATCAGCTGCACAAATGCTGTATTTTATATATGAAACACTGCAAACTGACCTCGGATCAGCATAAAACATGACCTCTAGGCCACTGTTAGTGAGTGACTTTTAGGTCTGTAACTTTTAGCGCATAATATACGTATGCAAATTGTGAGACTTTGAACTGGAAACTAGATGTGGGCCTTGCACAAATAATATAAATAAATAAAGAAGCGATTACTGCAGCAGGGAGTTAATTAACGGCTTATTTCTGTTTGATAGGAGAATAATGCGCCGTAATTTTACCTTGATGCAATATAAAACTGCAAGCTGCCACTGCCTCACTGGATAATTAACACCTGTGTCTAGTGGCCACTAGGACCTCAGCATCTATTAATGCCAAAAAAAAAACACAATACTACAATTAAAGACACTGTTATTAGACATTAAACTGGGTTGGTATATAGCGGGTGGTAAATTGGTCCGCTTTTACCTTTAACTGCCTTAGAAATTACGAGGAGGGATTATATTAATGTTTTTAAATGTAATGTAGAGGAAATGAGGAGTGCTGAGGCATAATGTTATGGCCCAATTTGTCTGTTTTGTCGGCACTTAAATGCCGAACAGAAAAAAAGGTCTCCTTGCGTCTTGGACTGTATCCCTCTGAGCATCCAGAGGTCAAATTAAAATGTAAAACGCATCGTCATATTAAGTCTCCTCGTAATGTCTGTGGAGTTTTGCTGATTCCAACAAAGGCTAAATTAGTCTGTATTTCACGTCACATCTGAAGCACATCTGTGTCCCAATTTCGCAAGTGGATCCCAAATTATAGCAGTTGAAATATGATTTGAACCGTAGGAAAGTAAAATGGTTAAAAAAATATATATATGTATACCGTTCAAAACTTGAAAGAAGTCTCTTATGCTCACCAAAACTGTATTTATTTGATCAATACAGGAAAAATGTAAAATTGTGAAAAATTATTACATTTTAAAATAACTGTTTTCTATTTGAATACGTTTTAATGAGTAATTTATTCCTGTTATTCAAAGCAGTTTTTTCAGAATCATTACTTCAGTCTTCAGTGTCACATGATCCTTCAGAAATCATTCTAAGATCATGATCAAGAAACACTGGAAACAGTTGTGCTGCTTAATATTTTTGTGGGAGCGGTGATTTTTTTTTTTTCAGGGTTTTTTTGAAGTATTAAGGAAAAACACTTGCTGACCCCACACGTTTAACCGATAGTGTGTGTATGTACGTGTGTTTATATATATAAAAAAAAGATTTAGCAATGTGCCTGGCCTCTCTTCTACTAATTGCTTTATATATTATGTGCCTTTTCAAACCAAAGAATTTACTTAGAGAATAAAGTGATGCAAAGTTTAAAATGACATTTACAGCTGATTTATCTGTGTAGGTGAATGTTTTTGATGCAGTTTTTCTTCGGTGCTTTCAGTGTTGTCAGTTTCAAGCTGTTGTGATGCGTCATTGGTCGGTTCCATGGTGTTACATTAAATCTCTCTTTCTGTTCTTCCTTTCTTTTGTCCGCAACACTCCTCTGCCCGTCCTTTGGGTATGGCTGTCAATGCCCTCATTCCCACGCTGTGTGTGTGTGTGTATCATCTGCTCCAATAATGGCAGAACTCCACATCAGCATCTGCCTTCATTAAAAGTAATTACAGTCTTGCTCATATTGGGCTCACTCACAGACTAAGTGTGTTTCGGCCCACTTGAGCTGACTCAGGATCAGGGAGACCCCTTGACCCCAGGCGGTCCTGTTCACTGGTCAATAAATAAGTCAATAAATTTATAACGAGCACAAGTTATAAAGCTCAAAATAAACTTTGTTGTTTGTTACTTATCGCTTCACGCCACGCCTAGCTGTGTTCAGAATCGCCCCCTATACCCTCATTCCATATTCCCTACATTACTCCACTAATATAGTCCACTTGAAGGAGTGAAATCGGACACTAGTGTGCCGGAAGGGCTGCCGCTTTTGTATAGTTTGTGCTTGCCGTTTAAGAATCATTGAACACAGCTCCAGTAGTAAGATGAAAAGATTTATCGTGAACTCTGTCATGGAAACTATGTATAAACTATAAGCAAAGAATTTAATAATCAATTAAAAATGAATTTATACCTGTATGATATTACGCTGTAGCCACATTGGACCAGCGGTTTGGAAAACTAATGGATGGATGATTCAGCTGCGGGACCATCTTTTGGTCATGTGTGGAGATTAATTTGGTCTGCGTACGACTCTCACAGTGCATTATGGGTCTAGCAGTTGAGCGTACATCAATTGTACATTGAATGAGTGCACTTGATAACATCCACTATGGTTTCGGACACCACTACAAATGGCTGTCCCTTCAAATAGTGCCTTATTTAAGGGTATAGGAGCAATTTCGGACACAGCCACAGTCTCAAGAATGGCTTAGAATGATACAATGAACGATTGAGACCAATTCAAATCATTAAATCATGGGCTTTGCTCATTTAAAGAATCACCTCAAGATTAATTTATTTGCAAATCACTGGTCGAGTCAGTGGCAGCGCTAGTGTTGTACTTAGGCAACATTCACACAGCAGCAGTATTTGATACAGTCAGTCCTGTATTTGAGTCCTTAATACAGTTACGGAACCGGACTAGATGACTATCTGTCACTCAATTGCTCAATTGCTCCGCTCTCCACCTAGATATAAAAGCTGCTGTCGGTTAATGAAGTTTTTACGGATGAACTCGCGGCTCAATTGGGCTCTTGTCGTGCCAAAAGTAATGAGGCTTTTCAGTTTTATTGACATTGTCATCTTTGATATTACTTTGCTCACTGTCGCTATGGTTTACCGGGCTTGACTTCCGTTGCACGTTCATACAGACTGTATTCGAGACGGTATTACAAGTTGCTGTTTGAATGGGACATTTCGAGACACCTGTAAGTAAATGCGGTTGTCAATCCCAAAAGCTGATAATGTGAATGCTGTGTTGTGTTCACATCGGTTGGAAAAATATTTCATTCTGTTAAGACTCGTTTGTTTCTCAGAACCATAGCTTTTTCTTTGAAATGATGCTATTAATTAATAGTTTAGGTTCATTTGAGCTGTTCGTATCCAACAAAAATGCTAGTGGTTTACTTTGTTCATTCACATTGGTGTGAAAATGATCACTTTCCCGAATCGTTAATAGAATATAATGTCAAAAGTCATTTATGTCGGGTATTTTTTTTTAAAGATTCCCAAACCCTAGTTTTTTAAATGCAGCTTTTGGTACTTTTGTATTCAGACCATCATTCTGTTAAGACTCGTTTGTTACTCCGAATCTTAGCTTTTTGTTTAAAATTACTTTAAACTGACAATATTAATTAAGAGTTTAGGTTCATTTGAGCTGTTTGTATCCAACAAAAACACTAGTGGTGTACTGTGTTCATTCACATTGGTGTATAAATTCGGACTTTCCCAAATCGTTAATAGAATATAATGTCATTTAGGGCTGCAACTAACAATTATTTTGATAATCGATTAGTTGGCGCTTATTTTTCGATTAATCGGATAAAAGAGCCATTTTTTTATTTTATTGACAAAACTATTCCACATCCTGCCCAGTGCTGTCCTTCAAACAAACGTGTCAGCTGAGTGCTATGGAAACACACATAGTGAACATAATCTACCATTACAATAAATTAACCATGGTTTTACATTGAGTAAAACTAACAAAAATAATATTAAATATTAATAAATAAATAACAGAGTTATTGTAGTTATTCAATGGTAACCACAAATGAACCAATGTTTAACTATATGGTATTGCATGGTTTTATTATAATAAATTATAATAATTGTACTATCTAATAGAACCATGGTTAATTTCTGTAAGTGTATATCTGTGCTGTACATTATGTGCAAAAAAAGTTACTAAGCAAAAGGAGTTTAAATCCCTGCATTAAAATGATATTAAATAAAAACAAAGACACGAAAAACACAAATTCAGTGTTACCAAATACACAAACACACACACACACACACACACACATACAGATGCACATTTTGTCCATAAAAATGCATTATTCAGTGCTGTCATTTGGGCGCGACTGGTGATACAGAGAGCAGACCCGACTAATCGATTAATGAGAATCGTTATCAATGATTTTCATTATCGATTTTATCGACTAGTTGCAGCCCTAATGTCATTATGTCTTGTATTTTTAAAAATAGATTCCCAAACGCTAGTTTTAGACGCACCTTCAATCTTTCCTTTGAAATGATTCATTTGAGCCGTTCGGGTCCAACAAAAACAGCCCCACTTTGAGAGTAAACTCTGGTTGGTGGAAACTAACACACAACCTAGATTTAGTTGTATCAGTCCTCCAGTGGGTTACACACAAACAGTAGGGTCATGAGGCGGAAATCTCTGCATTCATTTGGGCTTTTATTTACAACTTCCATCGCGCCCCATTTTTCTCTCTCTCTTTCTCACCGGTGAGCGCTGAAAAGCACCAGAGTCCGGTTTCGCCCGGCGGCCATATGCCTTTGTCAGGCGTTCATCTCATCCCTTGTTCCGCCGTTCGGAAATTCCAAAGGTGAATTAAATACAGTATACCGCCCCCATCACTCTCTGCCCTCCCTTCTTCTACCTTTTTGTCCTTTCTCGGTTTACTGTTCAACGTGAAATCGGACAGTAATATTTACTCATCAGTGAATCAAAGGGAGATGCTCTGCTTGTCTTTTCCCCCCCATCTTGTGCACAAATCTGATACTTTTCCCCGAGACGCTCTGTCAAAGCAAAGAAAAGACACTGTTCCTTTCTTTTTTTTATCCATGTTTCATCTGAAAAGGAGAAATGCAAAATGTAATAATGCGTCCGGTTGCATGGAGCAGGGGGAGTGCTTGACTGACCCTCTTTGTGGAAAACATGATCTCTCTGGGCTTGTTCTCACAGGCAATCTGTGTTGTTTGGTCTCTATTTCTATCTCTTCCTGTTTTATTCTTTTTTTTTTTCTATTCCCCTTTGTATGTTTTCAGACATACAATCACAGGAGGCCTTGGTATGTGAGGATCATTGTAAGTGGAATTGGGTTGTATAAGCGTGTTTGGTTGGGGAAGTAAGTACTGGAATAAATATTTGTTGTGATAAAAATAAATATAATAATATTTAGTTTCATTTCTGTCGTGTCAATGTACATTTGCAAAATAGTTTTGTTACAAATCTTTAAAAATAATTGTCTTTAACAAGCAGTTTGTTCAATTTTATTGTATTTTATTTCTCTCGCTCAAGTGCATTAGTTTCACATTCTATTATTGTGTCATTTGAAACTAATTTTGCCTTTAACAAGCAAACTATTTGAGAAAATGTCTTATTTTTTTCAACGTCACATATCGACTGAAATCCTTCACTGAGAAAGGCCTCCTGACTTTTGAGTTTGAGGTAATCAGTCAGATCAAAAGTTAAGAAATTCAACGTTTAAGTAAGCAGAACTGGCATATTTTTATTTTGTATTCAAATATTTCAAGTTAAGAGCAATTAAAATGTATGAGTAAGCTAATTCATACAAACCCGATTCCAAAAAAGTTGGGACACTGTACAAATTGTGAATAAAAACAGAATGCAATGATGTGGAAGTTTCAAATTTCAATATTTTATTCAGAATACAACATAGATGACATATCAAATGTTTAAACTGAGAAAATTTATAATTTTAAGGGGGAAAAAAGTTTATTTTAAATTTCATGGCATCAACACATCTCAAAAAAGTTGGGACAAGGCCATGTTTCCCACTGTGTGGCATCCCCTCTTCTTTTTATAACAGTCTGCAAACGTCTGGGGACTGAGGAGACAAGTTGCTCAAGTTTAGGAATAGGAATGTTGTCCCATTCTTGTCTAATACAGGCTTCTAGTTGCTCAACTGTCTTAGGTCTTCTTTGTTGCATCTTCCTCTTCACGATGCGCCAAATGTTTTCTATGGGTGAAAGATCTGGACTGCAGGCTGGCCATTTCAGTACCCGGATCCTTCTTCTACGCAGCCATGATGTTGTAATTGATGCAGTATGTGGTCTGGCATTGTCATGTTGGAAAATGCAAGGTCTTCCCTGAAAGAGACGATGTCTGGATGGGAGCATATGTTGTTCTAGAACTTGGATATACCTTTCAGCATTGATGGTGCCTTTCCAGATGTGTAAGCTGCCCATGCCACACGCACTCATGCAACCCCATCCCATCAGAGATGCAGGCTTCTGAACTGAGTGCTGACAACAACTTGGGTTGTCCTTGTCCTCTTTAGTCCGGATGACACAGCGTCCCAGTTTTCCAAAAATAACTTTAAATTTTGATTTGTCTGACCACAGAACAGTTTTCCACTTTGCCACAGTCCATTTTAAATGAGCCTTGGCCCAGAGAAAACACCTGCGCTACTGGATCATGTTTAGATATGGCTTCTTTTCTGACCTAGAGAGTTTTAGCCGGCGAATGGCACGGTGGATTGTGTTCACCGACAATGTTTTCTGGAAGTATTCCTGAGCCCATGTTGTGATTTCCATTACAGTAGCATTCCTGTATGTGATGCAGTGCCGTCTAAGGGCCTGAAGATCACGGGCATCCAGTATGGTTTTCCGGCCTTGACCCTTACACACGGAGATTGTTCCAGATTCTCTGAATCTTTGGATGATATTATGCACTGTAGATGATGAGAACTTCAAACTCTTTGCAATTTTTCTCTGAGAAACTCCTTTCTGATATTGCTCCACTATTTTTGGCCGCAGCATTGGGGGAATTGGTGATCCTCTGCCCATCTTGACTTCTGAGAGACACTGCCACTCTGAGAGGCTCTTTTTATACCCAATCATGTTGCCAATTGACCTAATAAGTTGCAAATTGGTCCTCCAGCTGTTCCTTATATGTACATTTCACTTTTCCGGCCTCTTATGTGTATGCTTATGTGTAATGTGTAGCTCTCATGAAATCCAAAATGAGCCAATATTTGGCATGACATTTCAAAATGTCTCACTTTCAACATTTGATATGTTATCTATATTCTAATGTGAATAAAATATAAGTTTATGAGATTTGTAAATGATTGCATTCCGTTTTTATTCACAATTTGTACAGTGTCCCAACTTTTTTGGAATCGGGTTTGTACATTTAACTTAAAATTATCATCAATCTCAACTTAAATATTTTTAGTAGTGAAAACTTGGCTAGCTTTAATTAGCTAATTCAGTAAATGCTAAATTGCTAATTGGTAACACAACATATAAGTTCATGCTTCACTCGTCATCACGATGGTAACCCTCCAAAAACTCAACATAACAGAATCTCTTCCAAGCTAGCATAGCCAAACATTAAACGCTACTAAATCTCCATCGTAACATTAATCTTGCACAAATAAAAAAAATAAAAACATTATATAACACTTATGCTGTGTTCCAGGCAGGTTTTTGGGCCCGTAAGTTACAATTTCAAACCACGACTCACCACTTTGTAGCGTTCCAGGCAAAGTCACGTCAAACTGCCTGAATGCAAGGAATAGTGGTAGCTAGATGTAAACAAAGCATGGCAGACCATACGGGGCTTATGCTGCTTTACAATCATTTCTATCGCCAAAGGTGCTTACTCCTTGCTTATTTGAGGGAAACGGAGAAAAAAACGGCACATAAGGCAAGAGAAGCTGTTATACCTTTTATTTTACGTTATTTGTATATTCGTAGGGGCTGCCATTGTTGTTTCCCGCCGTTTCATCGATCTAGAGTTCATGGGTGGGAAGTCAAGTGTTTGACTGCAGTTCCAGTGCACTTTCAGGGGTAGAAGGTTGGAAAAACATGGGTTATGGGTTGCTTTGAACGTGAAGCATGCTGGGAATAGAAATCCCAGCCCAGTTTCAGTTAAATTTAAGTGTGTCTAAATTAAACAAGTTCATAAAACTCAAAGCAATGAAACTATTCAGATTACTTAAAATGTGTCAGTTTTGTGAACTCAAAAGAAAAAGAAAGTTTTAAATACTCATAAAAGTTATTGTGAATGAACTAATTTGTTTAATTTAAGTCAGCCCTACTCAAACCAATTAATTATTTTGAGTGTTAGGGTTTATGCGGATAGTTTTAACCCTGGCTTTTGATTGGTCAACACAACGTTCCAAACAGGGTAAAACGGCCTTGAAATGAAGCACCTGTGTATATCATTGCACAGCCTGCACAACACCCATTGACTACAAAGATACATATATCTTCTAGCAGAAGAAAGGAATTTAATAACAGAACATTTTAGTTTGCAAAATCGGAACAGTTTTTATTATTTTTTTTTTTTGTAAACGTTTAGATTCTTTTTTCTACAAAACCAGAAAGGCATTCGAATCTGAGCTGCAAGCCATTGTATATTTCTCATCTAAAGCCATTTCAGCCTATGAATGAACCATAAATAAGGTACATCGACATACCCGATATTTGCTGACCTGTAACAGAATCCTAGGCCGCAATCTCAGGTGCTAGTGCCTCCATGTCTTTTACCTGGGTCTTTAAGGTTTCATTACCGCGGTAAAGACAGGAAAGTTAAACGCAGTGAAACAGAGAGCCTCTCAACGCTGAAAAGAATCCATTGATGTAACGCTCACTGACTCCGAGATCAAAAGAAACTCCTTTGGATCAATTTTTCCTTCGCTTTGGAATCTACCTTTTCTCATACCACTCTTTAATTAAATGGGACATTGTTGTCTAGGTATGAAAAAGGGCCAATTCAGGCACGTCATCGCAGAGGAATCCAGACTGGCCCGTACCTGACCCCCCTCAAGACTACAAAAGCCCCCCCGTCCACCCCGTCGGCTCACCTCCTCACTTCCAAACCAGGTGAACCATTAGCGATCGAGATGGACCTGTCAGATCTTGAGAACGAGGGAGTATTGGGCGAGGAAAGGAGGATAGATGTGTTCTCCCCTCCTCAGGACGTGCCCGAGCGCCCTCCATTCATGCGGCGGGGGGGTGATACCTTGAGTGTTCAAAGCGGGAGTTTGAAGCAGAGAGACTTGTAGATCTGAAGGGCCATATGAAAGGCAAACAATAAGCAATCTGTTTGTCCACCCCTGCAAAACGGCACTCGCCTTTCATCCACCGGCTCCCATTTCCGCGGGTCGCGACTTTCCTCAAACATCAATTACTGTTACGTACGCCGTTTGATCTCAGGGCTTCTCCTTGACATAGTATCGGGAGGCGGCCTTATAGTGTGTGTGCTAAGACAATGCACCAATTGTGAGTGCTTTTTCCCCCTTTCTTTATTTTTCTACTCTTTGTATTCTGTATAAACGTGCGTGTTTAGTTTGCACAATTTATTTGGACCTTACAGGAAATGATCTGATGCCTCTCCACAACTTCAGGAAAGAAATAAACTGTGAAGGGCCCTTCTATAAAAAGTTCTCTTTATTCATCTTTAATCTGTCCTTACATGAAGCGCTATGCTATAAGATGATATTTAGAAGGCTGTCATTCTAAAACTTATACACATTCATTATGTTTTGGCTAATTTTATTATGCTAACAGTTACCCATAATAAATTATAATATTATATAATAATAATAATAATAATAGATTTTGTAATGTATTTGTAATTGTAATGATAATGTATTTAAGTGTTAAATATTTAACCGTTTAAATGAACTGTGTGTGTGTGTGTATATGTATATGTGTGTGTATATATATATATATAATATACACACATACACATACATATACATATACATATACATATATATATATATATATATATATATATATATATATATATATATATATATATATATATATATATATATATATATATATATATATATATATATATATATATATATAATATAATATAATATAAAGATTTAAACTTTTTATTATATGCAATACTGTTCAAAAGTTTGGGGCCTGTAAGATATTTTTTTAAATAAATGAATTTTTATTCAGCAGGGACACATTACATTTATCAAAAGTGACAGTATATAGCTATTATATTGTTTATATTTGTTATAGATTATTTATGATTGATAATGTGACAATGGCTAAATCTATATATAATTCTATTTTCTATATATAATAATTAATTAATATTTAGTCTTTAAAATGAACCGTCAGAATTGTTTAAATCCACACAGCTGTCACTTAAAGTAGACAACAAAAAGGAATAAAAATTCATAAAAGTTGAATCTCATGATGATTTTTTATTATTTTAGCATTACCTTATTATAGACAGGCTGGCTGTGTAAAAATACTTGTCTACTTGTCTTCTATTCTTTATTTTTTTTTATATACATGCCAAGAAGTAGATTCATTTATCTCACCCCACACCCCACCCACATCCAGCATATCCACAACTTGTATTTTTCGAAGTATGAATAATTTGCCAGTTTATTTGGCTTGCCGGCTGTCGCAGAAAGCGAAACCAGTCGTGTCGTTGTTAATTTTCACCCGTAAGAGCTCATCAGGGGAGCGCGCGGCCCTCTGGGGAGCAGAAGTGCCCCGTGCTTCCAAATCCATGCCGAGCGTGTGAAACGGAGGATAAAGGAATTTTCTTCGGCCTTCTTTTCTGTGCTAGTTCATGTATTCCGTTGGAGGCAAAATTTTTAATGAATTAGATCAAGGTGACATCCATTGTCTGAACCTGGGGAAAAAGACACAGGACGTGGGCCATCACTTCCTCCCAACCTGATTTGTGGGGAAATTTCGAGAGTGGAGTGCGAGAAGGCATCACATCGTCACTTAATGAATTACTTAATGTGTCCCTCCATTGTTTAATTGAATTAATTAGGGGCCTAATTGGGCTGAGTGATGATGGCTTCCAGGGCTGAGGAGCCCTTGATGAGCGGAGGGTAGAGTTCTGGAAGTGTGTGTGAGACAGTGAGTAACACTGGGAAATCCTCGTGGGACACACACACACTCTCTCACACTTGCACAGGACCACGAGCAGAAGGCCTTCTGGGAGTAGAGCCCTCCCTTCTCTTCCAGAGGGCCACATTCTGCCTGTGGGCGGCAGTCACGGCCAGTACTGATTAGGGATGTGCAAAACTACGGATTTTCAATATGGAAGGGTTCCAAACTTATGTGCTTTATCAACATTTATTAACACACCGAGGAAGTAAATGGAGTCTTGAAAATCTGAATCACATGAGATGCATTTGAGACGCATGTAAATACCAGGTGAACAGCGGTCTGTGTCAACTGTTCATTTGAGATTGAATCTCCCGAGGGGGATGTTACTACCAGGTGTAAAGTGTGTTAGCAGGTACGCTTACCTCTGTGTGTGTGTCTTTGTGTGCTCAACAGGATTGACAGCAGCAGCAATGGCTGAAGCGATGAAACTCCAGAAAATGAAACTGATGGCCATGAACAACATTCACGGCGCAGGAAGCCAGAACGGTACAGAGTCAGAGAACGAGGAGCTCAACTCCAGTGCAGGTCAGAGTCACACACATACAAAGACAAGTCATACTTCAAAAGTGTACAAAATCATAAAACTTTTATTTATTAAGGACACATTAAATCGATCGAAATGCATTTATACATTTACAAAATATATCTTATTCAAATAAATAGTTTTTTTTTCTCTTTCTATTCATCAAACAGAACAAAATATGTCAGTAACAAAACATATTAAGCAACAAAACAGTTTAACATTGAAAACAACAAACAATATATAATAACATATAATAACAAAAAAAATGTCTTGAGCAGCAAAGTATCATGTGACACTGAAGACTAGAGTAATGATGCTAAAAATTCAGCTTTGAAATATATTAAAAATATATTCAAATAAAGGCGAAGCTCTCGATTTACCGGTCAATCTACGTTCCTACTCTCACCTATGGTCATGAGCTGTGGGTCATGACTGAAAGGACAAGATCCCGGATACAGGCGGCCGAAATGAACTTTCTCCGCAGGGTTGCTGGGCGCTCCCTTAGAGATAGGGTGAGAAGCTCAGTTACTCGGGAGGAGCTCAGAGTAGAGCCGTTGCTCCTTCACATCGAGAGGAGCCAGTTGAGGTGGCTCGGGCATCTATTTCGGATGCCTCCTGGACGCCTTCCCGGGGAGGTGTTTCGGGCATGTCCCACCGGGAGGAGGCCCCGGGGAAGACCTAGGACACGCTGGAGGGATTATGTCTCCCGGCTGGCCTGGGAACGCCTCGGGGTTCCCCCGGAAGAGCTGGAGGAAGTGGCTAGGGAGAGGGAAGTCTGGCCGTCTCTGCTTAGACTGTTGCCCCCTCGACCCGGTCCCGGATAAGCGGAAGATAATGGATGGATGGATGGATATATTCAAATAGAAACCTTTTTCAAATTAATGCAGCCAAACGCATAAAAAGTGTTTGTACAAAAATTATATATATATATATATATAAACCAAAAGTTGTATGAAATAAATTAGTGAAATTTATTATTGATTACTAATCATTACATTACTACTAACTATTTATTATTGAACTGAAATAAAATATTTCTTTATAAAAAGTACTGATAGAATTCTTATAGAACAAGAATCGTTAAGAAAAATCGGAATGATGGAGTCAAATGCATTACGATTCCCATTCCCCATGCACTTTTATGTTCTTGCAAAACTTCAATAACAGTTTTATCAAATGCACGTTTGACACTTTGAAGCTTATCAGTTTCACTAGATTTGCTGTGTTCTCACAAATGCTCGGCGCTTGAGTTATTACACCTGCCATAGTCCAGTAGAATCACTATTGAGCCTGGTAATCAAACACATCAAATCCATTGCAACAGCAGAACACATTTCTGATGTGCAGGGCTACACAGCCATTAGCTTTGACCAGTTTATGACTCACTAGCTTTGAATCACTTACCAGTGCAGGCCATAGATATTCACAATATGAAAATAAAGAGCACTGTTAGGAAGCGTTCAACAATCTAATCACCTCAACACACGCGCGCGCACACAGGCACGTGACCTGAGGTAATGGGTTCTTGCCCACGCAGCCCTCTCCTTTCTGCTGAGCTTTATTGAGGCTAATGACGTCTTTAATGTTCCCCACCTGACTGTGCATTTAGATTGTGATGTTACCATCACCGCGCACACACACACACTGAGTAAAATGTCATTCTTTATTATCACAGTCAACAACTGCGAGCACAGACACAAATGCCAGCCGCTGTTATTGCCAAGACCAATAACGCTTACATACACGCACAAACACACACACTTGAACAGAAACACAGTGCATGTGTTTGAATATGTAGAGGGAGATATAAACACTAGCATCATGTCAGTTTGCAAAGGTTTTAAAATTGTTCAAACATGAAACAAAAAAGGGGGGGAAAACAACAGAAAAAAAACAGTCATATAAGTGTGAATATTACACATATTCTTGACATTTAAACTCTTCTGATGTTTTTCAAAGGGCCTAAAATTAACACTCACCAAGCACCAAATGGGGGTAAAAATCAGCGTTGGCGAGTATATGACACTGGCGGTGTCAATCGCCAGTTGGCCGGTAACATTATGAATTCTAACAACACAATGTTTTGAGAATGTGAACAAGTACAAATGTGAACGAAGCTCAGGACAGTTTGCAGGCCATCATCACGAAAGTTTAAGCCTTGCCTATTTAAACATTCAAGCTCAAGACGACACGTAAAGGAACTCAAAATTTGTTTCTCGCCACTGTAGGATGTTTTCTGTGCACAAATATCCGAAGCATGTGCCCAGAAATCTGTGTCTCAGACAGTGTGTGAATACTGAATTGAGCTTTCTTTCACATCTTCTTGCACTTGAAAGAACAAATTCACACAAACTATCCTAGTAAAAGTAGTTATGTCTTAAAGGTGCAGTGTGTAGTATTTATGAGGAACTATTGACAGACATGCAATATAATATACATAACTATGTTTTCAGTGGTGACCTACAGATAAAGACCTTACATAATGAACCGTTATGTTTTTATGACCTTAGAATGAGCCATTTCTATCTCCATGCACCGCGGGTGCCCTTAGAGTGAAGTCGCCATTTTGCGCCATTTTTCTACAGTAGCCCTAAATGGACAAACTTCTCTACAGAGCACTATCATTCTCTGCTGTCTCAGACAACAACATATTTGTCCTGTGTCGGCCAATGTAGCTTCTCTATGTGCTTCGAAAGGGAGGTGTGGGCGGTTGCAATTCGCAACCTCACCACTAGATGCCGCTAAAATGTACACAGTGCACCTTTAAGTGACACCTCTTGTCTGAGCAACTTTTTAAAAACTTTAATAAGGATTAATCTGGCTGTTTTTGCAAAAACAGTTTCCTGGCTGGTAAAAAAATATTTATTGGTAAATTTTCTTAAGTCACCAGCCATTGGCAGGAAAACATTACGGTACATAATAGTCACTAAATTCAAAAGATGATATTCATTTCTCGCTGCTGTCCAGATGTGTTATATTGTGTTTTGGTTGTGATATCAAGTTTCAAGTTTAAGTAATCATTCAGTCCTCAAATAAAATTACAGCCAATCAGAACACTTTGTAATATGCAGTTAAGATTTGGACCAATTAGATTTCACTGTGGGCGGGACTATCCAGTGCAAGCAACCAATAACATGTTTTCCAGAGTTTTAATGTAGTTTAAATAATGTAAATATCAAATGATGTGCAATCACAAGTGTTAGCACCATTGGCTTTTTTACATTGGCTTCAGATATGGCTCATCCAGAAACTATGGCTATATACCAAAAGGCAGTTTTTTTTTTACTGTAGATCAGCACTTGAGACTGTGAATACAAATCACCTTTGAATTCGGTCCATGCGTACAGCAGCATGTGGAGTGTGTGTAGTGACAGAAAGATGATGGCGCGAGAATAGAGAGCAGGAGAGAGGAGGAAGAACCAGTGCCAGGGGTGGAGAGAACACGTCTGTCTCGCACTCAATCACACATCCTCTAATGTACTCTGGCTGCCGATAGAGCTAATGTTGATGATGAGAGAGATAGAGAGAACTGCATCAATGGAAGCTGAGAATCACACAGAGTCAAATTTCACTCGTGTTTGCGGATGTCAGCGTGCTGAGTGAACAACAGTCCCAGGCCGTGAAACACAGTAAGCACAGACCCTGCACTATAGGCGTTTGTTTGTGTGGTGTCAGATCTGATAAGGTTGACACTTCAGGGCTAGATTATCTCTTTCTGAAGGCTTTTTGAATTTCAGATCAGGGTGAATTACCATTTGCAACCATTTTACTTTCATAATGTCATGTATTTAAGAACGAAACAAGTTAGTCAGCAAAAAAAACAATTTAACCGTCAGTTAGCATTATCTAAAGTCATCATTTCTGGAGCTGCGTGGAGTTATCATATGCGTATGTGGACTTTTCACAGCTTTCACGGCTTGACCGCATGCAGTCGCCTGACCTGATGTGATATATATTTATGGAGTGTCTATTCACAGCAAGTGCAAATAACATGCCTTGTTGGCAAGTTCTATTTGCACTAGCTCTGCCTAGTTGTGCCAAAAAAACATTAAAAAAAAAACAAACAAACAAAGAAAACACATGTGATTTAACGTTTTCAGTGGCGCAATCAGTAAAGCGTATGGCTAATGGATCACTGTTTTGACACGATCAACACGGGTTCAAATCCACCTTTTGCAGAGCTTGCGCTTCTCTCTTTTCCCATCACAAATCACATCGGAAAAGCATTTACTTTCAATAAAAACTTTACTTTCCACTTTATATGTGGAAATAAAGTGACAAACAAAATGTTTAATAATAATAAAAGCATTTATTGGGTAGGGCTAGGTGTAGGGAGGGCTTTTAGTGTCCCTTTACTGCGGCATCCATTTAATAATTGAAATAAAAATGGTAACACTTTAGAATAATGGTCATTAGTTAACATTAGTTAATGTATTAACTAACATGAACTAACCGTGAGCAGTACATTTGTTACTGTATTTGTTCATCTTTTTAACCTTAGTTAATAAAAATCCAGCTGTTCGTGGTTTGTTCATGTTAGTTCACAGTACATTTACTAATATTAACAAGATTTTAATAATGCATTAGTGAATGTTGAAATTAACATTAACAAAGAGAAATAAATGCTTTATAAGTGCAGTTCATTATTAGTTCATGTTAACTAATGTAGTTAACTAATGACCATTATTCTAAAGTGTTACCATAAAAATAATAATTTACACTCTGTTATTATTGCATCCTGTTAATGTACAACAATACTGAGGTACAAATAGTATGTATCTGTCAAAATAAATAATAACGTATAAATTATAAGATATAAATTACATGTAGTTACTATTTACACATTACAAAGAACTGCTACTTTTATATGGTGTAAATAGAATATATCACTATTTTCACCTAGTAAATAGCATCTACAGCTATTTGCACTTAGCAATATCATCTATCGCTAAGAAAATATGTTATTTTCACTGAGTGGAAATATAATCTAGTTGCTATTAACACTTGGTGTAAATAGCCGCCACCATATATTTATCAAAATGAATGTGAAGCGAGAATAACTTTTTTTTTTTGTTGCTCTAAACGTTATTCAACAATATTTCTGTAAATTGAGCAGTTATGAATAATTATGTCTGGAATGCTTCTTTTATAATTATTGCACAATTATTTACATTGATTAGCCCTGAAATGGAAAGGTGGCTTAGTTTGAGTTTTGACATTTTTCACCTTTATTTAAATACAGTATAGAGTGGAAAGGAAGCAATGAGTTAGAGAAAGGGGGGACAGAATTGAAAGGACCACGAGCTGAACTCCAACAGCTGAACGTTCATTTTGTCAGCTGTATACAGTACTAGCATAAATGTGACCTCCAAGCTCACAAAGATTAATTAAAAGCCACAAAATTCCAACATGAGGTCTTTAATGAACAAACACACAAAAGACAGAGCTTTGTGAATGACAGGCATTTGAACGAATGAGGGGGCAGATTCCATGTGGCGCTGCTTAACGTTATTTTTAATTGGATTCTCCAAGCCAAAGCTGTGGAGATCTTAGGAACTTTGAGGAACCAGAGAGACATTTGAGTTTTGGACCTTTTAAAGTCTTCAGAAGCAAGCCATACCACCCAAGTTACACTGGATTGGTCACTGGTGTGCATTGTTTGGAGTTGGAGTTTGGAGGTGGTGAAGGGGGGTGTCTTGGAATCAGATCTAGCTTCCTTGAATCCCTGAAGTTAAACAAACACCCTCTGAAGTCGTCCGACAACTCTAACCTCTCTCTCTGCTCCTCACTCTCTCTTGTGCGCCGCCAAGACACTGCTTGTTCGGGTACAGCTACAAAGTCCCTATGGCGCTTTTTCCTGTTCCTTTTTTGTTTCTTTACGTTCCCGCAAGATGTGTTTTTGGTCCCCTCCCCTCTCGATCTCGGTGGTGAGCCTTTTGCTTTTTTTTTTTAAGGAAAACTTCAAAGGGGAAACGGCTAATCTGTGCTTTTCCTCCACTGTGTGGATCGTGCCACAAAAAGCCTGAGCTATCTGCAGCAGGCAGTCAGTACAGATAGGCTTGATTTCAATCTCCCTCCTCACTCTGTCCGCTCAAATGTTAACCCCACCCTCGCCGCCAGACCGCACGAAAAAAGAGCATGGAATCAAAAAGCGAAACGACTTGCAACAGCGACGTGTTTGACAGGGGCCAAAGAGATTTGATGAAGTATTTGGCATGGAAAAACACAGTCTGCCTCCTGAGTTTGTTCAGCCGTTGAGCCGGCGCGCGGTTTCGGTTGCAGAGTGTGTTAGGCAGAGAACGATGTTTGCGCTAATACGGTTGCAGCAGCTCTAGAAGGTGAATGTTAATGGGGGCTCCTGTGAAATTGTGTCTTTAAATATAAATACAGCTCTGAAAACCCCTGTTAACAAGAAGAAAGAGGGCGAGGGAGAGGGAAAAAAGGAAAAGGAGTAACATGTGTTTCTTTTCGGAGCGGCGGTAGAAGAATTGGCGAATAAAAAGGGACTCATTGGTCTAATGGAGAACTGTCAGGGTGAATCACTGTCACAAATGACATCAGAAAAGAACTGATATATTTTTTTTGTGGAGCGACTGACAAGTTAAAAGAGAAATCCCATGCATTATTTAAACGGGCTCGAGAATCTGTCAGCCATGTGATTTGCCGCGTTAGCAAAAACCAGGTGTGTGCTGGGAGAGAGAGAGAGAGAGAGAGAGAGAGAGAGAGAGAGAGAGAGAGAGAGAGAGAGAGAGAGAGCGAGAGCGAGGGAGAGAGAGGGAGAGAGTGAGAGAGTGAGCGAGCGCATGCAGAGATTGCGGGACTCAGAGTTGTGTATGTTGCAAATCCCTAACTACCAAAGCGGTCAGCACTTTTATTTCTTCTTTTCTTTGTCTCTCACCTATCCTTTCATTTTGCCATCACACTTTCAAGAGCTTTTCTGTCATCAGAGAGCAACTGTCACTCTTATTAAATCAGATTGGATTGTCCCAGTGTTGCCACTGAGGACCGTCTCACTCGGTCATCTCTTTTTCTCACTCGTACCCTCATGTAGCCCTAGCTAAATTCACTATTCTTTCCGACCTGTCCCGAACAAGTGTAATATTTGAAATTGGAAATATGTCCTTGATATTTCTTGACAGTTTTTATGTGATATTCACCCTAGACAGACTTCCCTGTCCCTACCTACAGAATAATCCCATTGTAACCGGAGACACTTCTCCCTCCTCTCAGCTCACATAAACGGCATCATTTGATCTCTGCTTTGTTTTATGTAAAATATTGAGCATGTCGAGAGCAAGAAGGATCAGTGTTGATCTTGTGGCCAAAGTGGGGGAGTATCAGTTTCCTGTATCACTCCAGCGGAGCAGCTCTGTGAGAGTTGGGCTCACCTTATGAACTTGGGTTCAGGGTCAGAGATTTGTTAGAAAAAAATAGAGAATTTGGAGGGAATGGCTGTTTGGATGATACCTGGGTGTAGATGAGATTTCACAGTCTCTTTCAAAATGGAAACAGAAACTGACCATGCACTCTAAAAAGTAATTCAGGGGACCTGTTACCACAAGGTAACACAACTTAAATAAATGCATTGGTGCAGTTAAAAATTCAAATTTATTGTTTCAATTAAACCTTTTAAGTTTCAAATATTATTGATCATTACATCAACTTAATATCATCTGCAATTTAAACTCAAATGTTTGCGTTTTTATAAAAATTAAGTTGAAGTAACTTAATGAAATTGTCTGGATAACTTCCAAAATTAGGCAGTGGATTTCTAGTTCCCAGCATGGCACATGGTTTCTAGCACAGCAAAGGACTGGATGAGAATAAATGTTGAAATTAAACATTCATTTATTAGTTTTTAGTGAAGGGAAAGACCTGTTAGTGTTTAATGCTGCTATGTTTGACATTTAAATGAGTTTCCGTAATGTTGAAGTTTTTGTAGTTACCATTGTTCTGAAGAGTAGAAACATGAAGGTAAACACTACATTGACTCTGTAACGTTGTTTGTTCGTATGGGAAGGAGGCAGGAACCGGCGAACATTTAAGGACTTTAATAAAATAAATAAACACAAAACGAAAGTAACGCGGGCAGCCCCTCACGGACGACTGCCACGCACACACATAATAAAACATAAACAAAACACAACGTAAAGTCCAGGCCTGGTCCTCTCTCGCCCTTCACTGGTGTCGCTCGTCCTTATATGCCTCCGAGCTCCCTCACGAGAGGACTCGATAGCTCTCGCGAGGTGACGTTCATTCTCAATCACGCACCGGTCTCGCTTGCTCCTCCCACGTCTCTCGCTCGCCCACCTTGCCACAGACTCTATAAGCAATGACTGCACTAATGCCAGTGACAAGTAATATCTTACTTGTTCATTAAATATACATGTTAATTAAGTTATGTTAGCATGTGCTATGATAGCTGTTGATTTGAACTGAAATAGATAAGATTAATTGGTTCCAGGGCTACAACTCTGGTAGTTGTTGCAACTTCATTTTTTTTTTTGAGTAGTCAACTTAAAAATGAGTGTTTATACTACAAATTATGAAGTTCCTCTAACTCAGTGTAGCTTTTTGGTTGAACAAGTGTATGTATATCATAACTCAAAAAAAATTATAATTTATGCAAAATGTAGCATTAATTATTTTTGTTGAGCCAACACATATTTTTTTAGTGTGGATTGTCCATGGTTCGATAATGGTTTGTGTTGGTTTATAAAATTGTATTTTATTTGGGAGACTGATTGGTAAATTGTGTAAAGTGATGGGAAATTGGCATGTTGCAGGCCAGACTCATCCACTTGAACACCGTGGCTTAATGCATCTGGAATTCAGTTTATGTTTACAGTTTATTACACTCAACATTTTTATATATATATATATATATACACACTCACCTAAAGGATTATTAGGAACACCATACTAATGCTGTGTTTGACCCCCTTTCGCCTTCAGAACTGCCTTAATTCTACGTGCCAATGATTCAACAAGGTGCTGAAAGCATTTTTTAGAAATGTTGGCCCATATTGATAGGATAGCATCTTGCAGTTGATGGAGATTTGTGGGATGCACATCCAGGGCACGAAGCTCCCATTCCACCACACCCCAAAGATGCTCTATTGGGTTGAGATCTGGTGACTGTGGCGGCCATTTTAGTACAGTGAACTCATTGTCATGTTCACGAAACCAATTTGAAATGATTCAAGCTTTGTGACATGGTGCATTATCCTGCTGGAAGTAGCCATCAGAGAATGGGTACATGGTGGTCATAAAGGGATGGACATGGTCAGAAACAATGCTCAGGTAGGCCGTTGCATTTAAACGATGCCCAGTTGGCACTAAGGGGCCTAAAGTGTGCCAAGAAAACATCCCCCACACCATTACACCACCACCACCAGCCTGCACAGTGGTAACAAGGTATGATGGATTCATGTTCTCATTCTGTTTACACCAAATTCTGACTCTACCATCTGAATGTCTCAACAGAAATCGAGACTCATCAGACCAGGCAACATTTTTCCAGTCTTCAACTGTCCAATTTTGGTGAGCTTGTGCAAATTGTAGCCTCTTTTTCCTATTTGTAGTGGAGATGAGTGGTACCCAGTGGGGTCTTCTGCTGTTGTAGCCCATCCGCCTCCAGGTTGTGCATGTTGTGGCTTCACAAATGCTTTGCTGCATACCTCGGTTGTAACGAGTGGTTATTTCAGTCAAAGTTGCTCTTCTATCAGCTTGAATCAGTCGGCCCATTCTCCTCTTACCTCTAGCATCAACAAGGCATTTTCGCCCACAGGACTGTCGCATACTGGATGTTTTTCCCTTTTCACACCATTCTTTGTAAACCCTAGAAATGGTTGTGCGTGAAAATCCCAGTAACTGAGCAGATTGTGAAATACTCAGACCGGCCCGTCTGGCACCAACAACCATGCCACGCTCAAAATTGCTTAAATCACCTTTCTTTCCCATTCTGACATTCAGTTTGGAGTTCAGGAGATTTTCTTGACCAGGACCACACCCCTAAATGCATTGAAGCAACTGCCATGTGATTGGTTGATTAGATAATTGCATTAATGAGAAATTGAACAGGCGTTCCTAATAATCCTTTAGGTGAGTGTGTAATATATATATATATATTATTCACTAGTAAATATATGTTTATTACTTATACATTTAGCATAACAGACCATTTAAAACGTTTATATTTGTGGGAAATTGGTTATAATGGTCATAATAATAGTATGTAAAATGAAAATTGTGTTAATTAGTGACCTTTGTGCAGTGACTTTGAAAACAGAATTACTTACTACTCTTCTGCCTAAACACATGTAGTGCTTTAAATATAAGGGGCACTTACGTAATTAATTAAGTGAAGAACCTATTTCAGTCTTTCAATTAGCTTTTTTTTCTCTGCCACTTTAGTCTGCTCTAAAAGTCCTGTTAATCTTTGAGAAACTTTATTTTTGCATATTCTAAAGGCTACGTTATAGTTGTAAATTTTTTTACATTTCACTGCCGGTTGTATATTCTGTATATAACTGTGTATGTGACAAATAAAACTCTTGAATCTTGACCTTTGATACACAAAAATAATCAATCACAATATATTCCTTTTTGACTTGTAGACACATTTTACCTGAGTAATAAGTTCAGACAGGTCAGAGTAGGTCATTAATCAACTATTATCTTGTACAACATCATCTATGCAAGGTGACATTCAGAAGTCAGAGGTCCACATTGCCCCATGTGGCCAGAATATTAAAATCAGGAACAGAAAGGTGTCAATACTGTTTAACGCAGAAAATAAATGGTTCAGATAATTCCCAATGTGTAACACAAAGTATTTAAATATGATTTTGAGCAAATGCTATTTTACAAATTATTATTCAGACATTAGCTTTTTATGTGAGCTGCACACTGGAGATTGTCTGCTGTTATCGTATTAGTCTCTTTAGTCTGTCGTGCTGACTTATCAGAAATCTCCCCCAATATGTGTCCTCTGACTGAAATATTTTCCCGGATCCAGCCATCCAAAATGAATGTTCCATAAATCATCATCCCCACAGGGATAGGAGCTGCTTGCTGACCATTGCCAGAGACGAGCGCTTTTGAACAGAGACACACACACTGTATTTCTGCTCACACATATACACTATAGGAGGAGGCTTACTCACATACATAACATGTCAGGTATACCCTATTTTAAAATGAAAGTAATAGCAACCACACACACTCAAGCACGCATGAAGCTGAACAGCTGAACACTATACGTTCATACACAAACCTGTGGAGCAGAGCTGCATTGATTACCCACCCTGTCCATCAGGACGCAGTCTGTCAGATAAACAGATGGCTCATACAGCAAAGGACCATATGAAGGACCTGCATTATCCTCACTCACCGGCCCGTGCCACATATTCCTCGCACTCCTGCAGGTTAAACCTGCTCTTGACTGCCTCTCCGTTACCTTGATTTCCGGATGACCGTGCAGTCATCCTGAATTAATGCGTCATCGAGAATGAGCTCCTCTTCAGGGAGAAGAGAGATATGTTGTAGATATTCCATTTGGGGAAAACGTGCCCCTAAATTGCTTTCATCGAGTTGGCTCAATTTATAAGGATTTACCCTGTTGGACAGACTTAAATGAATAGTTCACACAGCCCCTGGTCACTATGAACTGTCAAGTACGGCACAAGCTGCATTACTATTTTCACAAAATTCCCACTTTTGCATTCCATTTCAGCTTTGAAATGACATGAGGTAAGTAAATAACAACACAATCTTCATTTCTCTGTGAACTATTCCTCTAAGTGCATGCTTTTTGCAATTGTCCAAAATACTGCTGTCTACAGTATATCTGAAGTGCTCAAAGTAGATAAATTCTCTCAAGTAATTCTCACCTTCCTCTCATCCAGAAGTGTGTGAACAAGTTGAGAGTGGCTGAGGAGTATGTAACAAAGTGCTTGTGAGTACGCGCTTATGTCCAAAGCTTCTGTATTTAGTCTCAAACCCTCGGTTCAGCTAATGGGAATCCATCCCGCGTAATGACCCACAGTTCCTGTCGGTAATGAGATGTGGGAATTGCCCGTCCGTTCGACCAGATGATGCTGTATTAACGGACTGGGCCAAGCAGGACGGACGGGGGGCTGCCCGAAGCCCCAATGCCCCGCCTCATTTTTCATCCGGCCGACACCGGAGCTGGCGTGAAGGTCCGAAGGGGGATTGATTTCAAATGAGCCTCAAAATGACGTCTAATGAAAGCCCATAAAGACGTGGGGCTCTCCACTCCAAAACAGTCAAATGAGCCACGGCCTATCGAGGATAAACACTTGATGAGTCCTTGCTTCCGGATGAAGGTGGCTACTCAACATCATCTACGAAATTGTCTGACAAATGTATGCATTAACTGGTCAACACGTATCCTCTAAGCCACATTTCCCAAAAGTGTGGAGCACGAGTGTCGCCTGGGCCCCTATCTTCTGTGGCGCTCATTGATATGTAAACGCAGGGCGATATCAAAGAGACATCTTTTCAGGCTTTCTGTGAAGCAAGCACTACTTATGATCAAAGGATAGTCGCCGTAAACCGTTCAAAGAGAACAGAGTTCTCTGATGGCCATTAATGCGTGTCTGTGATAAGGGTAAGTGAAAGACTGTGCCATCTTATGCAGCACAAAAGGCCCGTGAGAAACACAATACAGGACTCGGTTAGCGAGGCTTATTAGATGTTGAATATTCAGCTGTAGGTGGAGGTATAAATATGACATTCATTGTTGAGTGTCCTCGGCAAGAATAGTAACTTATTTATTAAAGCAGTGAGATCCAGAAGCTCACCTGGGATGCTTTGTTCCCATTTTCAAACTTTTTTTGTCACTTGGTGTTCACCAGGGCTCTATCCTTGGTCCACTCTAACTTTTCCATGTTCAGTAAAATGAATGGGTCTCTTGTAAAACTTGTGCAGATGTTCTCACACAAATGTTTGCACAGTGCAAGTATTCTAAATTAAGGCTAAGATTTAGAACTGAATGAAGCCATGATAAAATGTGTACACCGTTATTAGTGAATAAAACTATTCTACCAAATTCACTTCACTGTTTTCAGTGTTTCGTTTTATATCAGTGTAGAAATGTGCTTTTGCTGTAGCTTTCGCTCCTGTCAAAGCAGTGCATCTCCTCCAACCTTCTACCTACTTCTCACAGCAATTAACACTTCATTAAAAGAGCTCTTTAATCATTTTCACTTTCAATTCAAACACTTTTACGTTGGGCCTCTTGTGGATTGCTCTCTCATTGTTCAGGGAGGGAATTAATGACTTAAAATTTATATGTTTTTCTCCCTTGATTGCTCTTCTTCATTATTACTTCTTTGTTATTCCGTGCAAATAGATTTTTTGCACCCCAAACTCAAAGCACCATACTCTCCTATGGGGCTTTGAGCGGAGGTGTTTTCATAAACTTGTTAAGACATCCATGCTTTTGTGTCTTCTAAGTCATAACATCTCTTCTACAGAGCTGTTTGCGAGCGAGTCGCTCTACTTAATGAGATTTACCGTTGCTCTATGTTGAATCTATCCAAATGACCTGGGATGGATGTTAACGATTAGATGCAGCGTATTGCATTAGGTGCAACATGAAACAGGAGCATGTTTGAGGTTGACTTGTCAAAGTGCTTTCTAGCAGCATAGTATACTTGAGTACAATAGGAAATGTGTCGTAATGGAATTCAAGGTAGGTGGCATGAAAGTGAATGCTCAGTAGTTAGTCATATACAGTCATGTGAAAATGTTAGGACACCGTATATTGAATTCCATGGTTTTCTGTATCAGGACATAAGAAAAAAATCATCTAGTGCTTGGCAGTTCTTAAAATATGGAAAATAAAACCTCAGATGAACAACAACACATGACATATTACACTGCGTCATTATTTATTTAGCAAAAATAAAGATGGAAAAACCATGGGTGACAAAGTTAGGACACCCTATCATTCAGTTGCCTGTAGATCCACTTCTAGCAGCAATAACTTGAAGTAATCATTTTCTGCATGACTTTATCAGTCCCTCACATCATTCTGAAGGAATTTTGGTCCACTCTTTACAACATTGCTTCAGTTTATTGAGGTTTGTTGGCATTTGTTTATGCACAGCTCTTGCCGCAGCATTTCAGTCAGGATGAGGCCTGGACTTTGACTGGGCCATTGCAACACCTTCATTCTTTTCTTTTTCAGCCATTCTGTTGTAGATTTGCTGGTGATCTTCGGATCATTGTCCGGTTGCAATTTTAGTGAAGCTTTAGCTGTCAGCCAGATGGTCTCACATTTGACTCTAGAATACTTCGGTGTAAAGAGGAGTTCATGGTCGACTCAATGACTGTGAGGTGACCAGGTCCTGTGGCTACAAAACATGCCCAAAATAATCACCCCTCTACCAGCATGCTTGACTTTTTGTATGAGGTGTTTGTGCTGGTATGCTCTTTTGGTTTTCACCAAACTTGGCGCTGTGCATTATGGCCAAACATCTCCACATGACAAAAATGCCATACTTGACCCATCTTTTTCTAATTGTACTTTCATGAACTTTAACATTTAACATGTTAACTGAGGCCTGTAAGGTGTAGTTCTTGGGTTGTATGCGATTTTTCTGAGCATTACACAGTCTGATCTTGGGGTTAATTTGCTGGGATGTCCACTCATTGGAAGATTGGTATCTGTTTTGAATGTCTTCCACTTGTGAATAATCTTCCTCACTGTAGAATCATGGACTTCAAATGGTTTGAAAATAGCCTTGTAAACCTTTACAGATTGATGGCAGCAACAATTTCTTCTTTAAGGTCATTGCTGATGTCTTTTCTCCTTGGCATTGTTTTAACACACACCTGAATGCTCCAGACCAGCAAACTGCCAAAACTTCTGCTTTTATAGAGGTGATCATATTTGCTGGTGATCAGTTAATCAAAGGCATTTGATTAGCAGTGCCTGGCCGTTACTTCCCCTCTTAATTCCTGTTAACAGTAAGGGTGTCCTAACTTTGTCACCCATGGCTTTTCCATTTTGGCTTTATTTTTGCTAAATAAATAATGACACTGTGTGATATGTCATGTGGTGTTGTTCATCTGAGGTTTTATTTTCCAAATTAAGACCTGCTAAGGACCAGATGATTTCTTTTTTTTTTTTTTTAAACCCGCCCCCTTTAGTTACTGTTGCTATGTCTATTACTAAACAGAGAGAAGTAGCTCCGGCTGCAGTGTTCTTCCACAAGACGCATGCAGTTCTGTTTATTAACCGCTAGAGCGCAAAAAGTTACGGGCTGCAGCTTTAAACAACAAATATTGTTTTGTGGCTCTTTAATGTTTCGTGATCGCTGTAGCGCCTCATGAACCGATCATCTCTTCCTTCTAGTTCATTGATAAGCATCAAATTAACATGAATGAACATTAAAAGAAATGTTGTTTCAACCGCGAAAAGATGTCAGTATGCACCGTTTTTCAAGTTCAAGTCAACTGAAGTTAATCTACTAACTCTCCTGACTGCTTTGTCGGACAAAACGGCAGATTTGGCAATGTGATTGGTCAGATTGCCTGTCAATCAAACTCGCGGCGAAGGGTGAATTAGTTATAGTAAAATAATAATAATACGATATTACAAAATATTGAAAATTGTTTCCCTACATTCATATATTCTGAATATTATTGGTTTATGAACTAATGTAAGAAAAAGTATCTTCAAAATAATACTTGCAATGGAATTGTCCATTAGTAAATTGTTTTGTTTTCATATTCTAATGTAAAACTATTATTTTTTTCATATTTCCCCCAATTATTCAACTTGTGTCACTGGACTTTTTATAAAGAAGTCATATTTATGGCCTAAAGTTGGTCGGAGACATCCTGAAGTATAAATAAGTATTTTAGTTTTACATATTTTCTCCTTGCATAGAGGACGATTTGAAAGTGGCACAGCTTACCCCCACTCTCTGCAACAGTCTTGTGTCCTCTATTCCAGGGCAGGTTTTGTGTATATGTGTTGTTACCTGCTTGCATCATATCACACAGCGCAGATCATTCACATACAAGTGGGACTGAACGGAGATCCACGCAGATGTCGCATCACCATGGCGGCTGAGACTGATGTATAGCAGTGAAGGTTGTCCTCCTCAGGGGGCTGTAGTGTGTGAGGTGTGTCAGGGTGTGTGTGGGGACATCTGTGCGGAGCAGGGAGGATTCTGCGGGGAGGGCAGCCAGAGGGGTGTCTGGCACAGTGTAGATGGATATAGAGAGCTCAGCGGGCGCCCCACAAAGCATTGAAAGCACGCTGCCACTCACATACGCATGTATGCATCAGCCTTCTAACCTTAAAACATGTAAGATGGACACAGATGTCACTCTTAACACTGTAAAGCGTGTCTGAACCAGTATGTTACACATAGACAAGATGTCCTTCCAGACTTCAAAGAGGACAGTTATGTCAGCTGATGTACTGCAACATATTTCAAATAAAATCTCTAGTGGGGTTAAAGCCAGGTGCAACATGAAACAGGAACCTTTTAATGTATTTATTCTAACGAAATATTTAATTTATATAAGAGCCTTTAATTTCAATTATCATATTATATAAATCTTAAATCTTGATTTTTGTCAGTTTTTGGGATGCACCAACATTTGGGCAGATCCTGATAAATACAGTATTCATGTTATGACCGGTAACCAATATAAGGACTTATGTTTTAAATCAGTCCTGATTTGTCTATTTAAACTAAAGTATCAATAACTTACCATTCCAAGTGATATTAATAAGCTTCAAACGGTATCAGGCATGAAAACAATATAGTGTTTAGTTACAGTAAAACAGTATACTTGCATAGTATATAGTAGTTGCAGGAACGTGCACAACTAGAACCCAAGTTGTGCTTAAGGAGCACTTGATAAGTGCCCTTTTTGCAAGACTTTTTAAATGTAATATTTAATTTTTTGTTTACATTTGGCCCGACAACTTATTCTTAATAATTCTGTGAGACCGCACAAGCCCCTCCCACTCTCTGACATCCTTTGTCACAGTAACCACAGCGCTCTGCGGAGCAGGCGAGCAGCATCCATGTCTCCCAGACCTACATTCACTGGCGACAGCCATGCAACGATCGTGTTTGCCCAGAGCTTTCTGTACTCTCCATTGACAGCTATGCAAATACCACTTTGACGCTTCAAAAAGTTAATAAAGAGATTCTAAAACTAATCCATATGAATTGAGCAGTTTAGTCCAAATTTTCTGAAGAGGCTCGATCACTTTATATGATGAACTGAATTAATTTAGGCTTTTATTCACATTTAAAAATTTATCAGTGAACATAAATCAGTCAGGACCACTTCGTCAAGTATATTGTTTATTAACGTTGTTGACAATGAAAGCATACAGTTAGTGTTGGTGGTATGGTTCTGTTCTGGGAACTCCCCATGCCTGTCCATGCGCCCGCCTGGACAGAGTGGGGAGAGCAGCAAGTCAACCCCCCCGGGGTACAGAATGGAACCAGTATATGCATATGCAATTACAAATTCACATTATGCGAATGTAGACAATACATGAGAGAAAAGCTTGCCATGTAGAGACCTACAGAAAGAAACAAAGCAAATTAAACACAGGTAAAGGTGGAGTTGGAGGAGGGAGTTTGTTGCAAGCAGCGACGCGATAGAGAATTGCTGAAAAATTGGAATTTAAATGGCCGCAGTGATAAGTGTCGAGACTGGATTGGTACACGTCAGGAACAGCTGGCTATCAGCTGATGCAAGCTTGACTGACGTGGCCTGCCTGAACTGACGCAATGCTTGATGCTCAACAGAACGTGCTTGACGCGAACCTCACTGGTTCTTGCGGAAGCTCAAACGTGCTGCGTAACACAAGAATGAACCTCATTGGTTCTTGCGGAAGCTCAAACGTGCTGCATAACACGAGAATGAATCTCATTGGTTATTGAGGAAGCTCAAACGTGCTGCGTAACACAAGAATGAACCTCATTGGTTCTTGCTGAAGCTCACACGTGCTGTGTAACACTAGAATGAACCTCATTGGTTCTTGCGGAAGCTCAAACGTGCTGCGTAACACAAGAATGAACCTCATTGGTTCTTGCGGAAGCTCAAACGTGCTGCGTAACACAAGAATGAACCTCATTGGTTCTTGCGGAAGCTCAAACGTGTTGCGTAACACAAGAATGAACCTCATTGGTTCTTGCGGAAGCTCAAACGTGCTGTGTAACACACAAGAATGAACCTCATTGGTTCTTGCTGAAGCTCAAACGTGCTGCGTAACACAAGAATTAACCTCATTGGTTCTTGCTGAAGCTCAAACGTGCTGTGTAACACGAGAATGAACCTCACTGGTTCTTGAGGAAGCTCAAACGTGCTGTGTAACACACAAGAATGAACCTCATTGGTTCTTGCGGAAGCTCAAACGTGCTGTGTAACACACAAGAATGAACCTCATTGGTTCTTGCTGAAGCTCAAACGTGCTGCGTAACACAAGAATGAGCCTCATTGGTTCTTGAGGAAGCTCAAACGCGTGCTGCGTAACGAGAATTAACCTCATTGGTTCTTGCGTAACACAAGAATGAACCTCATTGGTTCTTGAGGAAGCTCAAACGTGCTGCATAACACAAGAATGAATCTCATTGGTTATTGAGGAAGCTCAAACGTGCTGCATAACACGAGAATTAATCTCATTGGTTATTGAGGAAGCTCAAACGTGCTGCGTAACACAAGAATGAACCTCATTGGTTCTTGCTGAAGCTCACACGTGCTGTGTAACACTAGAATGAACCTCATTGGTTCTTGAGGAAGCTCAAACGTGCTGCGTAACGAGAATGAACCTCATTGGTTCTTGCTGAAGCTGAAACGTGCTGCGTAACACAATAATGAATCTCATTGGTTCTTGCTGAAGCTCAAACATGCTGCGTAACACGAGAATGAATCTCATTGATTCTTGCTGAAGCTGAAACGTGCCGCGTAACACAAGAATGAACCTCATTGGTTCTTGCTGAAGCTGAAACGTGCTGCGTAACACTAGAATGAATCTCATTGGTTCTTGAGGAAGCTCAAACGTGCTGTTTAACACAGGAATGAATCTCATTGGTTATTGAGGAAGCTCAAACATACTGCGTAACACAAGAATGAATCTCATTGGTTATTGAGGAAGCTCAAATGTGCTGCGTAACACAAGAATGAACCTCATTGGTTCTTGCTGAAGCTCAAACGTGCTGTGTAACACGAGAATGAACCTCACTGGTTCTTGAGGAAGCTCAAACGTGCTGTGTAACACACAAGAATGAACCTCATTGGTTCTTGCGGAAGCTCAAACGTGCTGTGTAACACACAAGAATGAACCTCATTGGTTCTTGCTGAAGCTCAAACGTGCTGCGTAACACAAGAATGAGCCTCATTGGTTCTTGAGGAAGCTCAAACGTGCTGCGTAACGAGAATTAACCTCATTGGTTCTTGCGTAACACAAGAATGAACCTCATTGGTTCTTGAGGAAGCTCAAACGTGCTGCATAACACAAGAATGAATCTCATTGGTTATTGAGGAAGCTCAAACGTGCTGCATAACACGAGAATTAATCTCATTGGTTATTGAGGAAGCTCAAACGTGCTGCGTAACACAAGAATGAACCTCATTGGTTCTTGCTGAAGCTCACACGTGCTGTGTAACACTAGAATGAACCTCATTGGTTCTTGAGGAAGCTCAAACGTGCTGCGTAACGAGAATGAACCTCATTGGTTCTTGCTGAAGCTGAAACGTGCTGCGTAACACAATAATGAATCTCATTGGTTCTTGCTGAAGCTCAAACATGCTGCGTAACACGAGAATGAATCTCATTGATTCTTGCTGAAGCTGAAACGTGCAGCGTAACACAAGAATGAACCTCATTGGTTCTTGCTGAAGCTGAAACGTGCTGCGTAACACTAGAATGAATCTCATTGGTTCTTGAGGAAGCTCAAACGTGCTGTTTAACACAGGAATGAATCTCATTGGTTATTGAGGAAGCTCAAACATACTGCGTAACACAAGAATGAATCTCATTGGTTATTGAGGAAGCTCAAATGTGCTGCGTAACACAAGAATGAACCTCATTGGTTCTTGTTGAAGCTCAAACGTGCTGCGTAACGAGAATGAACCTCATTGGTTCTTGTTGAAGCTCAAATGTGCTGCGTAATACGAGAATGAACCTCATTGGTTCTTGTTGAAGCTCAAACGTGCTGCGTAACGAGAATGAACCTCATTGGTTCTTGTTGAAGCTCAAACGTGCTGCGTACGCGAGAATGAACCTCATTGGTTCTTGTTGAAGCTCAAACGTGCTGCGTAACGAGAATGAACCTCATTGATCCTTGCTGAAGCTCAAACGTGCTGCGTAACGAGAATGAACCTCACTGGTTCTTGTTGAAGCTCAAACGTGCTGCGTGACGAGAATGAACCTCATTGGTTCTTGTTGAAGCGCAAACGTGCTGCGTTACCCGAGAATAAACATAATTTTTGTTCCGAAGATTGAATTAAATTCTTACGGGTTTGGAATGACATGAGGGAGAGTAATTAATGACAGAATTTTCATTTTTGGGTGAACTAACCCTTTAAGTTGATGTACTAAAATAGTTAAAACTAAAACTGAAATAAACATTAATAAATACTATATAGACATTTGAAAAAAACAATGACTAATACAACAAAACAAAACTAATACATTTGTGATTTTGTGCACATTTGTCATAAAATCATATTATGTAATATATATATTTTTTGTTTAGTTTTATTTATTTTTAGACCATTAAGGCAAAGTAATGAATTCTTGTGTGAAGGTCATCTGTTTACACCCATAAGCTGAAATCCACACCAGCGAGATGAGCAGTAAGGCAGATAAAACTGTGCCGTGGGTGTCAGCCCAGCGTATTTGTCATTAGCTTGAATTTGCATGCACCTTGTTGAGCACGGGGTGACGTGGTGGGGGTGGGGGTGGGGGGGGACGCTCAGAAGGGGTGAGGGCGGGGGGCTTGAGTTTGGCCAAAAGCACAGCTGTACTGCCTGCCGTACTGATTGCCTCTCCTTCTCTCGCCCTCATTTATCTTCATTTCTTCCCAATTACACCAAATTAGCAATAGTCTCAGTTGCATTACCAACTTAATCCCCCCTTTTTTTGCGGGCTGCATTATGCGGTGGCAGATGATTCCTTGGCGGGAGTCAGGGTAAACAGCCATGAAAATGCCACCCCGGCAGATGGCGAGGCCCACAAGAAATATGACAAACAGAGTGCCAGCGTGCCGTCCTCTGCCCGTACCCGCTACAAGCTGTTAATGCGCTCCCGGACAGTTTGTGTGTGTGTGTTTGTGTGTATGAGACTGTAAGGTTTGCTGGCATAACGATATTAATGAATGTGTGCGTGTGTCGCACAGTATGTTTAGCTTTAAATAGACGGCGGAACCAAAGCAACACTGTGAGTTTTGTTGCTATACATGGCGAACATGTATGACTTCAGTGGTTCTTTGGTTTGTATGTTTACCATTGACTCTTGACAGTGTGTGCTGATATGCAACACAGACAGGATATGTTCAGCACTAATATTGCCTTTTACTTGTGATGAGACCTTACACATGTCAGTACCAAGTTTAACAATTTAATGGAAACTACATTGAAACAACATTGTTCAAAACAACTGATTTGCTGAAATGAGTCAAACCAGGCTAACATAGCAACTTCGGCCAATTGAAGTTTGGGCTGGGATGTCCTATTTATCCAACCAGTGACAAATAGGGGTAGGGTTTCAGATACCTAGTCAATAATTTTTTCATTTTCAAAATGATTGTCACACTTGTCTAGGTCACGTTGTGACACAGGTACCAGAATCCTCTCTGTACTTGAGTGTGAGACGTTTATCCCGGGATGTTGTTTGGGATGGATTAAACACACGCGCACACTTGCTGATTTTTCACTGACTAAAGGCATAAACATACACACACTGTTTACAGTCCCACACACTGACAGAGGCAACATCAACACATGTGACCGCTCAAACGGAGGCCTGAAGACCCTAAACCCATCACAGGCCCAAACAACACGGCCGAGAAGATGATTCACAGGCCACAAAAAAGTTTTAAAAAAAAACACTAGAATGTTTGTATATTTCTCTGATCAAAGCCTGCTCACTCTTGTTTTGATCTGTGTCGTTTTCCGAACCATATTTTGTGCTTGCTAATGTCGTGAGCCTTTTAAGACACCATACTTTTGACCTCAGTGCTAATGCACTGCCCGGTGTTATATTATTCACACACACGCATGTACTTGAGTCTCCAGGCAGTGAACGGTGGGACTGTAGGTGAAGGCAGGCTTAGGTGCCAGATGGTGAGTCTGACTGGCCAACAAACACTCCACTTCAGTGGTTTAAAGGAAGAGGAAATGTACATTTTCTCCCACACATAAAGGGTTAGGACTAGTGGTTGATCGGTATATAGCCAAGACAAGATATTTTGGCTGATATTTGGCTTTTTTTATTATCGGCATTGGCTTTCCTACTTGGATGATAAATGTCGTAAGTGAGACTACTATTTTGACATCACTTAAGAGTTCAGTCTAATAATTTATTAGGCAGAAGCCCCTTTCACACAGAGCGTTGATCCCACAAAATTGCCTTAGAATTGCTAGAGTGCCTTCTGTGTGAACATAAACACGTTCCGGGATCGATCCCGGGATGGGGGACCTAATAACATTGCTGGGATCAGTTCTGAAATGCGCAACAAAAGGCAGGACCACTGCCATAAGGGGTGTGTCGTAGTGATGACGTAGTTACCGTGCGACTCTTTGACCAGGGGTTTTAAATGCAGATCAGCGTTCACGTTGCACATTAACAAAGAAGAAAGTTTGACGAAGAAGAAAAAATGATGACATCCTGATGTCACGTCTCTTTACGGGATGTGTGTGAACACGCCGATTCCAGAAAATCACTGGCAGTGTGAATTAACCAAAATCAAACGATCCTGGGACAAATCCCGGGACACATTATCAGTGTATTTTCCTGAATCTCTGTGTGAAAGGGGCTACAAACGTTAAGCACTGTAAACATAAAAGAAAACTTAGAAAGTAAATGTGAAGTATTATAGCTTTTTGTTATTAGTAGTAGAAAGGCAAAACGCTAGTAAATATCACAAATAATTACAAAGAAGCGCCATTTAATTATTTACCAAATGATTAGCCAAATATCCTTTCAGCAAACAGTTCTTAAAAGAACCTTGACGATTACTTTATATAAAGATATTTCCAGTTTAAAGGTTCTTTTAATGTTTTTGTGCATTGAAAAGGTTCCATGGCTGTTAAAAGTTCTTCATGGAATGCCAATTAAGAAGTATTATTTTTAAGAGTTGCTTTGTTAAAGTCATGGAAATCTCACAGCTCGCACGCTATCCCATGGAAGCGAAGCCACACAATGCTTCTGATATACATCCACTGACACACTGTAAAAAAAATTGTTGGTTTAACTTAAAGTAAGTAACCTGGTTGCCTTAAAATGTTGAGTTCATTGAAATAAAAAATTTGAGTTAATACAGTGAAGGAAATGAGTTTAATAAATAGAAATTCAAAATATTATTGTATCTGAACCACATAAATAAAAAAAAAAAATGTGTGATAAATCATGAAAATAGCAGTTTGGCATGTTTCACTGCATTATAACAAATTAAACACAATTACGCAATATGCTTACAAAATCTTTTAATTCTATTTGAATAAAGGGTGATGTCAATTCTCAAAAATTTTTTTTTTTACAGTGTAGATAAAAATGTATTTTGAAACAAATTAGAACCCTGACCTGAACCCCTCATACTCAAAGTTGCCACTGGACCAGGGTAAAAAAAAAAAGTACTTTTCCATCAAAGGGCAATATTTGCTAGCTGGAATTGATTTCCAGGGCCTTTGCAAGAGCATTTTTATACTTATTAAATGTAAATGAAATGCAATAGATTTGTTACAATTCTCAACGCTGCAAAAAAATGAGTAAAAAGAATTTCACATTTTACTTTAATCACAACAGCTGCGATAGATTTTTTGCCTCCTTATTTTGAATTTGAGGGGCATTTTTGTGCATTTTGATGGCATTTTTGCCTCAAGCCCCCATTAATTTCTGACCCTGCCCTGTGTGTTTTTCCACTGACCTGCAAAAACCCAGGAATGACTGGCAGATTTAGGAATGAATTTGTCAAATAAAGTGTGTCACAAGTTCATTTGACCACCTAAATTAACTGTGAGAATGTTTCTATTTTAATATTGAAAAACAGGTTCATTTGTAACTTGGAAAGGAGCAAATGCTCTACTGCAGACCTGATTTCTGGATCAACACACCACATTGACTATTTATCAAAACGGAAGGAGTCATTCTGAATTATTTGTGCACAACTTAATATTCATGAGCCTTTGCCTACACATGACGTTAAAAACAGCACGTCTGAGCAAATAAAAATAACTTCCTGTAGCTCAAATGGCAGAGGGTTTCACTATGTGTGAACACAGGGAACACACATTGTGATCAAAAACCTTGAGTGAACTGTAAATAATGGCAGAGTGTGTGACTGCGAGTGCGAGTCAAATGGAATATTGTTTTCGGAGTGAGTTTGATCATTGGCGTGTTGATGACTTTGACAAAGATGCTTGATTTTGGTTGACACAAATAACGGAAACCTCAATACGTTGAGTTTCAAATAGGCTAGTGGGAAATAATTTATCTTCGCGCGTGCCCATAGATGCGTGTCACAATTACGGCAGACTTTTTAAAAAGGGATGCAGTTAACTAGCTCTGTCAGCGTGTGGTTAAGGAGCATCACGGTGATGGACACATTCTCGAAGCATGACTGACGGCTGGACGGGATGCCGAAACATAGACTCTCTCCATCTCTCTTGCTTGCTTACTCTTCCCCTATCTCTACTGGCTGGCATCACTTTTAGGCTAATTACTTTAGCAGCCAACACTGGAGGAGCTCCTGGACTGAACCCAAATGGGCCATCAGCACCAGAGCTGTGGATAGTTCAACTCCACACTCGCTCTGATATACTGCATTCTCTCTCTCTCACACACACACACAGACTGCAGTTAGCCTGTTACAGAGGTCACAGCGCTGAGTTATGGGATATATATAATAAAACAGAGACATGGCGCTTTAGAAGTGTGGAGATGTGCTCATGTCTTCGCTGTGTGATCATTATGAAGCCCTGTTTAATGATGTAGTGTAACAGAGTGAGACAAACTCACACATACATGCACATGTGTTTCTTTAACTGAAGGCACTTTTATGTCCCAAGGGCTGAATTTTGAAACAGATTTCTTTTTTTCTTAAATGAAAGTCACTTTACAATGGTCTTGGGAACTTTTTATCATGCTTTCATTGTTTATTTTTGTTACTTTTCAGATGTCTTTTATACATTTTATTGTTTTACCCTCTCAGACAGAGACTTTAAAACTTGAATAATAATATCCATCATAAAAAGATTTAATTGTGATCATATGAACTAAGACAAAAATAAATCTCAATAGGACTTTCATGTTTTAAAAAAGAAGTCTCTTATGCGCAGCATTTGTTTGATCAAGAATACAGTAAAAACTGTAATATTGTGAAATATTTGAAAATAATGCATTTTAAAATGTAACTTATTCCTGTATTTTCAGCATCATAACTCCAGTCTTCGATGTCACATGATCCTTCAGAAATCATTCTAATATGCTGATTTGCTGCTCAAGAAACATTATTATCAATGTTAAACTGATCAATGCTGCTTAATATTTTTTTGGAAAACATAATTTATTTCAGCATTATTTGATAATTATAAAGTTCAAAAGAACATCACTGATTTGAAATATAAATCTTTTGTAATATTTACTGTAAATTTACTGTGACTTGATAAATTTAACGCGTCATTTCTGAATAAAAGTATTTAAAACACTTACTGACTGGCAGTGTATGTGTGTGTATATATATATTTCTTTTTTTATGTATTACTTCTCTCATTTGATATCCACAAAGAATTTTTATATATTTTTTAATTTATTAATCAATTATATGTTTGTATGTACTATGTATATCCATTTAAATCAATACAAAGCATATGACTGACAATGAAATGCTAGATTTGCAAATTTTATTCCAAAAAATGTTAGAATGTCATTTCCACAAGAGTTTTTAAATGCATCATTTAAGATGTGATGGAAACTGTTGGACACTGTTGTGGAAATTTCAATTCTCCAAATATATGTATATACCGATGTCAGGCACATAAAATAAACTTGTAAGAGTGTAAAAAGCGTTTTAAAAGAGTTTATTTTCTATTAGTCCACAGGGCTAAAAATGGCCATAGTTGAAGAAAAACCCATTGGCTATTTAGCACCTATACTGCGGGACCTCTGAGCTCTGCTTGTATGTTCAGAAATTAATTATATTAGACAAGAGCAAATATAGGTCATGTGGAATCTGCAATGCAAACACTTTTGCTCTCTGTCCCTCTTCATCAATGTCTCTCTTAAAGGGATAGTTCGCTCAAAAATAAAAATTCTGTCATCATCTGCTCATCATCATGACATTCCAGAGCAGACCAGACTTTTTTTCCCTTCCGAAAACCTCTCACTTTTCCTTGGGTGTTATTTTCTTGAAATATAACTTGTAAATCAGTAAATGAAAATCTACAGCTGTACGAGTAGGAATATTTATAAAACATGAATCCCATTCTAGAAGGAGATTACAAAGCAATTTAAGAAAACACAATGTGGACAATGTTCTGGTTTTCCGTTGTAACGTTCAATATTTACATCATGTTGAAGGGATACTAAAACTGATTACAGTGATATCTATGCATCATTACGCACTGATGGGCCTCACAAATGGCTTCAGAATTCATTCTAACACAGTTTACATCCTATTACGACTTCATTACACAGGACACGTATTGCTTATGGATTGTGTATTGATATCATGTGTCATGAATGCATGGTTCCTCCCTCATCGTTTTGTGTTTCATCAGCCGTCCGCCCCACTCATCTCGCACACAAACACGTGTGTACGCGCACACTCCGCTTCGGCCTCAGGTGTTTGGGCACAGCCATTACTTTATCAGGCTGTTTTTTCCTGCTCATTCAAACGACTCCCTGATGAACGGCGCCCCCGCGTTCTACAGAGAGAGATTTTAATTCGTATTATTATTAAAAGAATCACTCACTGCAATCTGTTGCAAAAACACCATCTGCTAGATCACTCGTAGGACCTCCGTTGCTTATTAGGCAGAATTAGACAATGATTTCCTCTCCTCTGCTTTGCATTCTTTCTCCCTCTTCTCTCAACTAATTCAACTTAAGTTGTTTTATGACACTTTGCAGCTAGCTTTTCTTCTGCATTTCATTCCAGTGATTAATTCCCAGATGTCATCTGTTCTGGGATGAGCTCAGAGTGATTGGCAGAGGGGTTAACTCTTTAACAGCCTGGAAAGAGATGGGATTTTCTGCAGGAGTTGGGTCTGAAGATGTGGAGGCGGTCAGACTCAAGATTTGAAGGGTTAGTTCACCCAAAAATGAAAATTCTTTCATTAATTACTCACTCTCATGTCATTCCAAACCTGTAAGACTTTCATTCATCTTCGGAACACGAATAAAGATCTTGTTGATTAAATCTGAGAGCTTTCTGCCCCTCCATAGACAGCTACGCAATCAGTTGTGGTAAACGGAAGCTCAAGCATGCTCGCTTGACACGTGAGAAGCAATGAGGTTCATTCTCGTGTTACACAGCACGTTTGAGCTTCAGCAAGAACCAATAAGGTTCATTCTCGTGTTACACAGCACGTTTGAGCTTCAGCAAGAACCAATGAGGTTCATTCTCGTTACGCAGCACGTTTGAGCTTCAACAAGAACCAATGAGGTTCATTCTCGTGTTACACAGCACGTTTGAGCTTCAGCAAGAACCAATGAGGTTTATTATTGTTACGCAGCACGTTTGAGCTTCCGCAAGAACCAATGAGGTTCATTCTCGTGTAACGCAGCACGTTTGAGCTTTCTCGAGAACCAATGAGGTTCATTCTCGTGTTACACAGCACGTTTGAGCTTCAGCAAGAACCAGTGAGGTTCATTCTTGTGTTACGCAGCACGTTTGAGCTTCCGCAAGAACCAATGAGGTTCATTCTCGTGTTACACAGCACGTTTGAGCTTCCGCAAGAACCAGTGAGGTTCATTCTCGTGTGTTACGCAGCACGTTTGAGCTTCAACAAGAACCAATGAGGTTCATTCTCGTGTTACACAGCACGTTTGAGCTTCAGCAAGAACCAATGAGGTTTGATTCCGCAAGAACCAATGAGGTTCATTCGTGTAGCACGTTTGAGCTTCCGCAAGAACCAATGAGGTTCATTCTCGTGTAACGCAGCACGTTTGAGCTTTCTCAAGAACCAATGAGGTTCATTCTTGTGTTACACAGCACGTTTGAGCTTCAGCAAGAACCAGTGAGGTTCATTCTTGTGTTACGCCTTACGTTTGAGCTTCCGCAAAGAACCAATGAGGTTCATTCTCGTGTTACGCAGCACGTTTGAGCTTCATAAGAACCAATGAGGTTCATTCTTGTGTTCACACAGCACGTTTGAGCTTCCGCAAGAACCAGTGAGGTTCATTCTTGTTGTATTCACGCACGCGTTTGAGCTTCCGCAAGAACCAATGAGGTTCATTCTTGTGTTACGCAGCACGTTTGAGCTTTGAACCAATGAGGTTCATTCTTCAGCACGTTTGAGAACCAATGAGGTTCATTCTCGTATAGCGCAGCACGCGTTTGAGCTTCCGCAAGAACCAGTGAGGTTCATTCTCGTGTGTTACGCAGCACGTTTGAGCTTCAGCAAGAACCAATGAGGTTCATTCTTGTGTTACGCAGCATGTTTGAGCTTCCGCAAGAACCAGTGAGGTTCATTCTCGTGTTACACAGCACGTTTGAGCTTCCGCAAGAACCAGTGAGGTTCATTCTTGTGTTACGCAGCACGTTTGAGCTTCAGCAAGAACCAATGAGGTTCATTCTTGTGTTACGCAGCACGTTTGAGCTTCCGTAAGAACCAGTGAGGTTCATTCTTGTGTTACGCAGCACGTTTGAGCTTCAGCAAGATCCAATGAGGTTCATTCTTGTGTTACACAGCACGTTTGAGCTTCCGCAAGAACCAATGAGGTTCATTCTCGTGTAACGCAGCACGTTTGAGCTTTTTCGAGAACCAATGAGGTTCATTCTTGTGTTACGCAGCACGTTTGAGCTTCCGCAAGAACCAATGAGGTTCATTCTTGTGTTACGCAACACGTTTGAGCTTCCGCAAGAACCAATGAGGTTCATTCTTGTGTTACGCAGCACGTTTGAGCTTCCGCAAGAACCAATGAGGTTCATTCTCGTGTTACACAGCACGTTTGAGCTTCCGCAAGAACCAGTGAGGTTCATTCTTGTGTTACGCAGCACGTTTGAGCTTCCGCAAGAACCAATGAGGTTCATTCTGCGTGTAACGCAGCACGTTTGAGCTTCCGCAAGAACCAGTGAGGTTCATTCTCGTGTTACACAGCACGTTTGAGCTTCCGCAAGAACCAGTGAGGTTCATTCTTGTGTTACGCAGCACGTTTGAGCTTCAGCAAGAACCAATGAGGTTCATTCTTGTGTTACGCAGCATGTTTGAGCTTCCTCAAGAACCAGTGAGGTTCATTCTCGTGTTACACAGCACGTTTGAGCTTCAGCAAGAACCAATGAGGTTCATTCTTGTGTTCACCTAGCACGTTTGAGCTTCCGTAAGAACCAGTGAGGTTCATTCTTGTGTTACGCAGCACGTTTGAGCTTCAGCAAGATCCAATGAGGTTCATTCTTGTGTTACACAGCACGTTTGAGCTTCCGCAAGAACCAATGAGGTTCATTCTCGTGTAACGCAGCACGTTTGAGCTTTCTCGAGAACCAATGAGGTTCATTCTCGTGTTACACAGCACGTTTGAGCTTTCTCGAGAACCAATGAGGTTCATTCTCGTGTGTTACATTCACGTTTGAGCTTCCTCAATAACCAATGAGATTCATTCTTGTGTTATGCAGCACATTTGAGCTTTCTCGAGAACCAATGAGGTTCATTCTTGTGCTCCGCAGCACGTTTGAGCTTCAGCAAGAACCAATGTCAAGCTGGTTCGGTTGAGCTTCTGTTTATGTTCTCTAATAAATGAATATATGTAAATTCAATCTGTTCATCATATGAAGTGATGAAGTCTCTTCAGAAAATTTGAACTAAACCACTCAATTCGTATGGAATAGTTTTACAATTAACTTTTTGAAGCGTCAAAGTGGTAGTTGCGTAGCTGTCAATGGAGGGACAGAAATCTCTCGGATTTGATCAAAAATATCTTCATTTGTGTTCTGAAGATGAAGGAAAGTCTTACGGGTTTGGAACGACATGAGGGTGAGTAAATAATCACCAAATTTTCATTTTTGGGTGAACTATCCCTTTAATTAGTCGAATCAGGTCTGCATCACATCCAAATCCCCACCGCACTTTCATTTTCTGTCCTTTCTTTACTGTAAAGTTCTCTTACAAACGTTCTCTTGAGCTTATTTTAGGATTTGGGGCATTTTTAAGAAATAAAATAGATATGTATTTTTAAATGTTATTTACATTTATGCATTTGGCAGACGCTTAATTTATACATGTATTGTGATTGTTCTGCCTTTAAATCCTGCTGATTGTAATATAAACATTCTTATAAAGTCATCTTTTCTGTAATGTTGTAAAATGTTGCTTTACAGTAATGACAATTACAATTGAAAATAATGTAAATAAAACGCGAACATAAAACATTGCAACAAACAAAATTCTGTTTAAAATAAATGCTGTTCTTTTGAACTTTCCATTCATCAAATAATCTTGGATTAAAAAAACGCATCACAGCGTCCAAAAAGATTTCAAAAACTCTTTTCAAAATTGATAATGATAAGAAATGTTTATTGGGCACCAAATCATCATATTAGAATGATTTATGAAGGATCATGTGACACTGAAGACTGGAGTTATGATGCTGAAAATACAGCGTTTTCTCATTTACCATCCTGTCAATGACGTTCAGCATTACACAGACTACTGTAACTTTTAGATTTAAAGGTTCTATATTGGTGTCGATGGTTCCATAAAGAACCTTTAACATCATCCATGGAACCATTAAGACTCTTCGAAATTGAAAACAGTTCTTTAGATAA
>CM031963.1:21278541-21283541 GCA_018749465.1 Paracanthobrama guichenoti | reverse complement strand
CTCCCCCACCTTCACCTGAAGTGCAGGAGGGTGAATTGTCTGTAGACACAGGGCCAGAGCCTTATCAATTTGAGCTGCTGGCTCAAACTGCGTTAACTCCCGATGCCAAGGGCGTGGTAGTGAGCCGTTGGAAGAGCCAGCATACGTTGATGGCTAACAGCGTTCAATAGGAAAATTAAACTGTAGTAGCCACCGTTCAACCTTAAGAGGGCAGCACGTTTTTACACCATATATTGTAGAATTAAAACACTTCACACCCAAATGTCAAAACATTTACTCGAATCAATGAACAGCACTAATAAAGCCCCAGTCTTGCAGATCATTAACAAAAAAAAAAACATTTACCCTTTAAAACAATCTTCACATAAGTCCATTATAATAAATGGCACATTTACCTGTGCATTTTATATCAGGGCTCAATTTTTTCTATTGGCCCAGTCAGAGCAGTTCAGGTTTTTACTTATCCTGGCAAAATGCACAAAAAGTTATTGTTTCCGTTGTTTTTGACCCATGAAACCATGTAAACCGTGCTTTATTCATTTATTTATATCTTTGTCCTTTTTTAAACTTGCATTTCTCAATAATATTATACATAATTGCTTTCTAAAGACTATGCGTCACCTTGATTGTTTACAGTTGGAAGCTCAGATCTCATTGGTGGTTTTGCCGACTTTTCCTCACCTGCTGCCTCTGCCAGTCTCCCGTCAGCTGCTGGTATGTGTGATCCAAGTGCATATCGTATAAGATCACATGCAGAGTACACACCTGCACGGGGGACCAAAATTATGTTTTGGCCTCATCTGATGACAATAGGTGATCAGTTAATGTCTCTGTTCACATTACTATGTTAATGTTTTTCCATGAAAACGTGCACAGTGTAATCTGAACACTCAAACCAGTCACAGGCAGTTTTGGGTGTAACTAGTTACTAAGTAATTAGTTACTGTAATTTAATTACTTTTCTCTTGGAAAAAGTAAAGTAAGGGATTGCTCATTCTTTTCCTGTAATTTAATTACAGTTACTTCTGATGTAATGGAACTAAATACTGTGTTTAGACTGTAGAACTATTGCATATAGTACATTTATAGTACATTCAACATTTAAAGTCTAACTTTAAAATGCATGTTTTTATATATCTTTGCATCCTGTAACATTTGGAATACTTTAGTCAGTTAATAAGAATAATTTATGTAGTTTTATATTATTTATTTGAATGAATTAAAGCTGTTTTATGTCTATCCTTGAATCACTTAACTAGTCGATGCTGATGTAGGATTTAGAAAGTAATAAGTAATTAAATACTTTTTGGAGAGAGTCATTTGAACAGTAATCTAATTACACTATTGAAGATGTCATTAGTAACTAGGAAGTCATTACTTTTTTAGAGTAACTTACCCAACACTGGTCACAGGTACAGGTGTGCTTAAGATTTTGAATCTAACATCCACACAATTTGAGCATTTAGGAAGTTATTACAGCAGTTCAACGTGTCCCACTTTACAGAGAGAGATAGGTGGGCTTGGGTTGACTTTTCCCATCATTCTCTTCCCTCTCTGGGCCTCGCCTCAATGCAGAGAGAGTGGCACTTTGCTGGTGGGCAGTAGGATGACAATTCTGTTGGCTTGTCTGAAATATGATTGGAGTAGCAACACAAGACGCGGTGAAATATTGATGAATGACTGAGGGGTCCAGATGGAGCAGCTACCTGCTGAGTATTATGAGCACAGACACACGTCGGCTCCCATCATCCATGCCCCATCTCCCCTGACAGAGACTCACTCCTTAAGAGCAGAGTGTGCGTGTGTGGGGATCCAGCTATAAGTCTCATGAAACACAACAGTGAACCAATAACCATGTAAGTAGGAGAATTAACACAAATCAATAATAAACGTGTGTGTGTGTGAGCATAAATATAGTGTTCAGATATGATTTCTAATGACAGCAACAGTTGGACAATACAATTCAAGATGACTAAGGTTTTCCCACAGTTACTTTTAAAAGTAATTGATTGCAATATTGTGTTACTCCCTTAAAAAATAACTAATTGCATTATTTACTTAGCCTTTATAGAAGGTAATGCTTTGTTAATTTTGCGTTACTTTTTCTCATCTGGGCTGGGCTTGCTGTTTGTTCTATTAAAAGTGCTGCCGTTCTGGACCACAGGAGAATAGGATGCAGGAGAAGAAAGTTCAACACTCTTTCTTAAGCAATAAAAAGTCATTTTTGCTTATTAGTGTGGTTGAATTGGATCATCGAAGGTCAGCAGCAAAGACATTGGTTCATAAATTGAGATTAAATGCATAAAGTATATTTGTGTTATTTAACATATTTAGTTATTGCAGGTTTACGTAATATTCTGAGTTTGTATTTTACTGTTTTTATTCATCTCGAGGAATACTGAATCTGAATGACACAGCGAACACACTGCCTCAGGACTTGATTTCTCTCAACATTGGGACAAGAGAGCTGTCAGTCAATAAATGGGAAAACAAAGTAACTTGCATTTCTTATTTGAAAAAGTAACTGATATCTTGTTGTAAATTTAAAAGTAATGCGTTACTTTACTAGTTACTCGTAAAAAAACAAAACAAAGTAATGCGTTACTTGTAATGCGTTACCCACAACACTGCATTAAGGTATATTTACACAGACGGTTTAATGCAGCTCAGAGGTGGCATGACTATAAATGAAAAATGAAGTGATACTCTAAATATGAAACTAAAACCACCAGTAAGTGGTGGCATTCAAACAATTCATTCAAACAGCTGATTCATTCCGGAACTAATCCAGTAACTCTACAATCCCAATGTGCATACTATCCACCCCATCCGCCCTAAGTAGTATTGAATATTACTAATGTCACATACTATTTAGGATGGATAGTATGCACATTGAGATGCAGGCACTGTCTTTATGAATGAGTCACTGATTCACTGGCTCGCTCAATTGGTTAAAAAAACACAGATTCGTTGAGTAATGAATCGCTGCTGTGTTGCTCGGAGATGATTATTATGATGTTTATTGAACTGTTGTATAAGATCAATATCACTGTAAGGGTGGATCCTCTACAGCGGTTCTGACTCCAGGGTTGCCGAATGACTAAAGAAACATTTCTTGTCTTTACCACCCACTACAGCTTATACCAACGATGGAAATAAGCGCAGTTACAATAGCTAAACATGTGGGAGAGCGTGGCTATAATGTGACTATATTGTATTGCACTAGGTAACACTTCAAAGTCAATACCAAATCAAAACTAGTTAGCACATCATTTGTAATTGAAAGAATTTAATGACTTTTTAATTTAATTTTGAGAGAGAGAGAGAGAGAGAGAGAGAGAGAGAGAAAACAGTTACAATCTTCTTTTATCTATTCCTTGACCATGTGAAACCGTAACGTGAGCCATTCAAACTGACCAATCAGACCAAACTTCCCCCACGGTGTTACAGGTGTGACACACATTTGGCCTACAGGCCTTCAGCATTTCTTTGTCTTTAGGAATTCCAAATGGCCCTCCTGGAGAGAGATGGGGGTTGAAAACAGTAAAGCAAATGTCTTTGTTCATTTTCAATTCTTTCATCACATTTGCAGACATGCATATATTGGTGGGGAAAACAGCACTCTTGCTTGTGTGATATTGCTAAACTATATCATATGATATAAATATAAGACAAAAACCCATTTGCTCATATATATATATATGCGCACACACACACAAAAGGTTTCATTTATTTAAACATTTTGTCAAATATATTGTGAAATTATTAGTTTAATATCTGAATTTCCAGTAGTCTTCAGTGTCACATGATCCTACATAAATCATTCTGATTTGTTGCTCAAGAAGCATTTCTTTTAATCACAGTTGAAAGTGGGTGCTTCCTAATATTTTAGCTTAAATCATTTTTCTTTTAATTCTTTGGTTAGAAAGTTCAGAGAACAGCATTTATTTAAAAAATGTTGTGATGTGTAGAAGTCTTTTGAAAAGTCACTTCTGATTATTGCATCTTTGCTGAATAAAAGTATTAATTTCCCCCCAAACATTTCAAATCAAATCAAATCACCTTTATTTATATAGCGCTTTTAACAAGTCCAATTGTTTCAAAGCAGCTTCACATTGTTAACAGGAAAATAATGCAACAGAATTTGTACAGCCGTTCTGGTGAAACGGTGATGTTATCCAGCTAATTTCAAGTATCATATAGTGTCAATGCGGGCAGATCGGTAATATAGATGAATTAGGTGTCCCCAACTGAGCAAGCCAAAAGCCAGAGGCAACGGTGGCAAGGAACCAAAACTCCTTCAGGGCCAGAATGGAGAAAAAAACCTTGGGAGAAACCAAACCATTTGAAGACTTGTTTCGTGTGCATGTGTGTAATGTGTTTTACTGGTTCACTGTCTCCTCAGGTTCGCTGTCTACTGGTAACGGTGAGTTTGGTGACTGGAACGCCTTCTCCTCCACCAGTCCTCCTGCTGCCGCTGCTCAATCTGTCATCCCAGACCTGTTCAGTGACGTACCCGCTCCGGCCGCCCCCGTGGCCTCATCCGCCCAACCGCCTTCCGCTGACCTCTTTGACCTGATGGCCACCAACAACAGCAGCCTCAGCGCATCCCAAAGCATGACCTTCAACATGTGCCCGCAGAATGCAACCACACCTCTGTCCAGATCACAGGTAAACAGAGAGACCTGGAGCGCCAGTTCCCTTTATCAGATTTTCTAAATGCATATTGTAGATCTTAAGCCAGCTGCACACTGTACAATTTTTGGTCGTGATTTGGTCGTCTGATAAAATGTTTGCACATCCTATAGGATTCCTCTGATCCTAAGCTAAAATCTGTAGTTTTTGATCACTATTTGACATGTTCTCTGACAGCCAGTTGATGAACATTGCAATCAGATTTAACCTATGATGAAATCCTGCCAGTGTCAGATGTTTTGAAGCACAGTCCTGTGGTGTGGCTTCTCCTATGACAACCGTCAAATCAAAAACCAACATGAGAG